>JAABKK020007207.1:0-25347 GCA_011634745.2 Catotricha subobsoleta
TCGTTTTAGGTCCAGTTACATCTAAAAATGCTTTTGGAGCTAGAAAATTTTAACCTTTTGGGAAACGAACCACCCTATTGAATATGCTGCGTCTAATGCATCTACATAAGTGGATCAAAGATTAATATCCTATAAATCATATGGGCCATTTCACACGTAAAATGTAATGTAAGTTACGATTTTTTGTTTTTCTTCTTTTAAATCTCACATCCAAAATATAGTTTTAGTGATGTATAGCGTAGTTGTTCATTATATTAAAATATAATCACTTGTAATTTTATATTCTCCTCTCGTTCTTTTTTCACAATTTTTCAAGTCAAGTTTCTAGAAACTTGTGTGGAGTATATGGGCATTAGGATTTGCTTAATTAATGATAAAAAGGAGCAAAACGAAAATTAATTGAAAAATAAAATAATGCTAGAAATTATTTTTCTTTATTTATGAAATTAAGACTCGCAAAAATGAAGTTCTGTACCAATCTATTTGGTAGCTTGTTTTATTTTCAACTTAATGTTTTTGATATTAAAATTTTATGTTTTGCCAAATGCAACCCCAAAAACTTTAAATCTCAACTGTAGATATTGTCGTGACTTTTGTCAATTCCAATTAAAGAAAATTTATTACAACACATAACACAATTTTTTAAAACATAATAAGTTTTCAATCTTACATATTCTTATTACAATAAGAAACAATAATTTACATAATTAAGAAATGTATGAGATATTAATCCAAAAAAATATTTATTTTCAAAACATATAGCAGCAGAAATGAGGGCGGCATTTTGGAAAATGGTAGGTTTCGTATGGATTAGCTGTATTTATCTACATTCTTTGGTAAAATACTGATTTTCATTCTGATTGAAACATTAATAGGATGAGAATTGACCACCTCTATTGCTTTATTACAACTGATTTTTTGTAATTGTTAATCTTGAGCATGTGAAAAAATTTAAACGTCACATCCTTAAACAGTTAGAACGTACCAATTGAAATCTTTGTGATGTTAAACAACGCCTAAACATGACTGTGAATCCACACCAAAAGTAAAACGTTTTTATTTGCTGCGAATGTACATTGCAATAAGTCATAATTATGCTGCTAACAGACCAAACATATAGACAAGGTTTATATGAATATAAGTATACAAATGGAATATAAGTAGTGTAAATGTTGGTTATAGTTATTACTATTGATGACTTTAACAAGATACTTCCATAAGCCAATTTAAATAAGTTAAGTAACTATATACAAATATACACGTAACAATACCTACAATAATAATAGATATCAATAAAAATGAACTTTACCGCATTGGCTGTTCAACAACAGATGCCGCAGACCCCAATATATACAAATGAAAACAATTAATATTTCCCAATTATTTTTTAGTATAATGAGTCATTTCAATTGAAAAAAATTTAATATCCGGATATTTTCAGTTTTAAAATAACCATAAGATCATAGTTTCACAATATTTTGTTTATTTCAAAAACAAATACACAAAAGTTAAAAAAATGCTTTGTTTAGATATATTTTAATGAAATGTAAATTTAAAAAAAAAAAACATTTTTTGTTTATGTTTGATAGTATTGTAAAGTATCAATATAGTCGTTGAATATTAATCCGTTCCTTTTAACATTCTTGCAGCCTGTTAATAAAAAAAAAGAAAATAAAGGCAAACAAATTTAAAATAAAAATTGGATTAAATAATTCTCGACCTAAGACTTGTATATATATTATAGTTAGCTTTCGAGCTCAAGGTTCCTGTTTTGAGCACCAGAAGCAGAAAATTTCGCTCTTGCAGAAATAGTTCATATATGATTCCAAATCATCAATATTAGAAAATTATTTAGCTTTAAACTTAAGTATAAAGCATTTAAATTGTCTTATAGTACGATAACCTTAACCTTTAAATTATTGTTTGTTTCCAGTGAGACCGGAGTAATAAAAATATTATTATGTATATATTATAAAAATAAATTTGGTCTGTTAACCTATAGTGATTATTGTCTGCAATCAGACGACAGTCAGGTTTTAATGGTCAGCAGTGTACATTTAAATATTTCTTATATTAGAAGCATTATCTCATCAGTGAGTTCATTTGTGCATTTAGTTGTTATTATAAAATTAAATTTTTAAACATAATATTTCGAATTTAAATATGAATTTCTTTTTGTTTTCGCTTGTGCTCTGTGCCATTATTTTAAAAATTCAGGTAAATTACACTTTAGACTCCTAATTGATGTATGTATTTGTATAATGTATATGCGGTTCTATAATATTTTAATTTATTTTATTTGATGGACAAGTAAATATCATTTTTAATTTTTTTTCTTTTTTATTATATTCTAAAACATAGTCTCAAAATGTAAACCAACAAAATGGGGCACCAACTCAAGGCACTGTTCCAGGATTTAGAGATTATAGTGATTTTGTGCCCAGTTTAGTTAGCGCTTTAATTAGTGGTGGCTCAGATGCAAATAAACAACTACTAATTAATCCATCACTTGCAAATGCTATTGTAGAATTTCAAAGAACTATTACAGAGGTGGTAGACTATAATTTAATTGCTATTCAAGATATTGCACAAACTGCATTAAAATGTGCCAGCCAACCATCTACGGAAAGTCGAAGAATAATCGAAACAGCACGTGATTCAAGTTTTTCATGTCTTCAAACATTACAAGCAAATATTCAAGCTAATGGAGATTATACAGCTTGTTTGCAGAGAATATTTCCTGCTGCGAAAGCCAGTATCGATGCGCTGCGACCGGCGATTCAAGCATGTACTTCAACTATTGGTAAAGCTGAACTTAATGAGAAGGTGACAGTTTAATTGAAAAATTATGTTATATCAGCAAATATGTATTGAATGAAACATGAATAAATAATAAAACAACAAATCAAAATAAAATATACAGATAAATTATTGTATTTAAGTGGAAGATTTGATATATATATAATTATATAGTTTCAATTCAAGAATTGCTCTTTGTCCATCGTTTAAGTAGTATAAAGTAATGTAAATAAAAAAAATTGTCTGCATATTAATTTATATAGGTATAGATTTAGATATATCTAAAGATTCCGTAACATTATGCTCAAATGTATTTAATATAAATTGACTCGCACGTAATTATGCTTATGTGTATTGGAATGAAATATGAAGAATCTCAAGAAGTTATCATTTCCTTCACTTGTGCTGTACAATATAATGTGGTAGTAATAGTTTGTTTACAAGTAATATTTGGACCATAAAATAATGACAAAGCAAAATACCCATACAAATCTTAAAATTATAAATCATTCGAATTTATGGGAAATACCAGAATACAAGCAGTGCCGGCCTTAGCAGACACGGGTCCAATTAAAGATTTCCGGCGCGAGGCCCTTCGAAAAATATGTAATATGCATATTCAATTAAAATTATATAACACAGTGAAACAATTTTGAAAAAAGTTGTTGTGAATCATATGCTTGAACTTCATTAGTACTTACAGTTTGATAGGTTTTTTTTTATAGAATTTAATCGTAAAAACCGTTTTCCACCTATACGTCTAGATTTATTTTTTCACCACTTTTTTGATATGTTTTGGTTTTCATTATGAAAAATTAAAACTCCTTCAAAAAATCATTTTATTTTGATCTTGATTTAATTCTGCGTCGAACGGTGGTTCAATCATTAAAATCCGTCCAGCCAATATTGATGAGAAAAAGTAAGGTAAACAAACATAAGTACTTTTTTTTCACATATATATAATGTATACACTATTTAACTTCATTTTTAATATATTTTTTTTTTGTTTACTTTCTTTTGTCTCTTTCTCAGGATTGGCTGAACGGATTTAGATGATTGAACCACCCTTGGACGCAGATCATCAAGATTTGAAGGAGTTTTAATTTTTTTTTTTTGATTTTTTATATTGAAAACCAAAACATATAAAAAAAGTGATGAAAAAAAAAATCTAGACGTATAGACCGCTTGCAAACTATGCCCAAAATTTTTCCTTTGGAACAAGCGCCGAAAGCAACACGATATGGGATAAGTTTTCTCTAAATCGATTTATAGGAGGAAAACGGTTTTTACCATTAAATTCTATAAAAAAAAAACCTATCAAACTGTACTAATGAAGTATGATTCACACTGTGTAATTAATTAATCAAAAAAAACCGCGCGATATCTAACCATTGATTTGTCTATTAATATTTATCGGTATTAATTATAATTTTGATGTCATTATTTTGATTTAGAACTTACCTAAGAAGAAAAAGAAGACCCGAAAATTTGTTTTTACATATGTGAAAATTCATTAAATTTCACTTTCTAAGTACGATAGAAATTAAACGAAAATCTAAATGAATAATTTAAAAAATACATTATAACTATATATCATTACCTTTAAAATGGATATAGAGAATTATATGATATTTTTCTCTTTAGAGTTGCTATTTCTTCTTTTGCCGTGCGGGGCCAATTAGTTCTAATCGGTTTAATCGGCCTAAGGCCGGACCTGAATTAATGTCAATATGGCGTATCATTGCTTTGGTTGGCAAGCAATTTTGATTCTTATTACATAACTGCATAGGTGGTAAAATCGCTTGCCATCCACCCACATGCAAAATTGACATATAAAACGATAAAATTGTGTATATGTGCCTATGTCTATTTGAAACGTATTGAAATTATCTAACTAGTGCGTGATTTACATTTTTCATTTTATTTCTCGTCTTAATTATATTACTATTAGATGCTAAAATCTGATTAATTCCCATATGAAAATGTGCACATAAAACCTCAATAATATTTCTGTAAATCTTTGTTTATTTACTTTTTATTCCATCAATCGTTATGTATAATTATTAATTTGATTTGTTATTATGTTCTGCTGACGGTCAGCATATATATTTATTAGATTTTTAGCCGATAATTCAATGTGCTAAAAAACCGAAAATTTCAGGACCAATTTGATAGAACAAAATTAAATTAACGACGCCAGAGTTCGGTTATATCAATCATATACAATGAAAATTTATTCATGAATGGCTGGGAATAAGTTTATTCATTTCCTGGTTTTCATATTATGTTACATTGAATATAATATATATGATCGAATAACAACACTCTTGATATGTATTTTACATCATAAAAATGAATAACTTTATTAAAAAATGCATACTTTGGGGCAATTTAATTGTTTCAAAATTAAGATAATAATAACCTCGATAATAGCCAACGGACACACCCCGTTTAGATTACCATTATTTCGACCTGTTTGTAACTAAAACCATCGTAAATGTGAAAGTACATTTGTTACCGCTTTCGATCAGTTGCTAACGAACCGAGTTTTCGTCTGTTTGCATACGTAATCAGCAGACTGTCATTGTAATTTGAAGTATAGTCTGTTCAGAATAAACTTGCAAACGTTTATATTTTTTGAATTTGAATTAAGCTTCGTCATTGGTTGAAATAATTTTAAGAGGGTTCGCCAAAGTCACGTCAAAATTTATTAATTTTTGACGTTAAGAAAATAAAATAAATGTGTTTATATAATGTAATATAAAGTTTTTTATAAATATTTATTATTATATTGTAAATATTGCGTTTTATCACATTAAATAATTAAGATTGAGGTTATGTTTTTTCGGAGGTTGTCTCTTACCCAACCATGCCATATGACGGTTTGCAAGTTTATTCTGAATGGACTATAATTTGATTATTTTGTTTAAGTAAATCTCAAAATTATGATTTCTGAAGTAAATGTATTATTTTTTCCCCATTATAATAATAATTCTCTGATTTAAGTTCATAATCTTCAATTATTTCGTTTTTTTTTTACAAAAATGGTGGTTATCAAAAATTTGTACACATATGTGAATACAGGCGTTTCATTACGACGGTTACCGGAGTAGTTTTTAACAGGCGTAAGTTGTATGGTAATCTAAACGGGGGGACAGCAATAAATACAAAAGCTTTTTCGAACTTTCATTTTTCTTCAGCGAAAGCTTTGTTTTTAAAAGTTGCAGCATTTCAATATAATTTAATAGGTATATTCATACTACATACGAAAAAAAAACGTTTGAATAAAATTTAATTCAAAATGGAAATCTTATAACAATAAAATTTCACCACCCAACGTTTCCATCAAATTTTAGATAAAGTTAGATTACCGTCTTATTGAAAATTCAATTGAAATTAATTAATTTAAAGAAGAAGAAATCAAACAGTAAATTAAATTTTTCTCATATATAAAGCTCTAGGTATAATCATATTTCGAAACCGTGACTGTACAAACTGAGCAATGAACTAATAAAATAATTTTATATTTGTATAAAATCTTCGAACGACCAAGTTTGATTTAATAAAAAAAAACATAAGGTGATATCTAGGATGAAATTTCTGGTATACTTGGTCAACTCATGATTTTTTTTTCAGCCTTTTGGGTATGCTCAACAATCAGCATATTATTTACCCAAAAGAGTAATAATTATCAAACAAAAAAAAAAAAAAAGGAAAAAATCAATAATTTCTAAGCTTCTAGCTTTAGGTATCTTAGGAATTCTTTGAAAACAAAAATAGGTATGCCCATACTAAAATTATATACAAAAATTATATTATACCTATTATATTATTTGGAAAAGATTTTTTTCTTTTGAATTATTATACTGGTATCTTGGACTTGTTTTAAAATAATCAAAATAACTGGATGTTTTATTTTATTTATATATTTATTCTTTTATTCAAATAAATATTATATTTCAATCTTTACTATATTCTTATTCTAATACCACTAACGTTAGCTCTCTTTTTTTCTACTAAGACATCATAGTATAGTATCATAGTATTATCTAAGTATAATATTACTAAAGTCAAGAAGTACTATAATGTTTTGTATATTATATCCTTTGTCTTGGTTCAATAAATAACTAAACCGCAAACTTCTGTTTCTGTATTATTATAATATATGAATGCACACAAATACGAAATGGATGGAGTAGACTTTATACACTACAATTTCCTTTATATTCGTTTTCTTAACATCTTTGAGACTTTGAGTACTTATATAAACCAAGATTCCCGGCAACATTATTAAGTGAATGTCGAGGTATATAATATATACAAAGGACTCACATTTTTGTAAATTTAAAATATAATTTATTTGAGGAGATATAGCTTCCGTACACTATAAAATATAGAAATGAAAATGTGGAGGGAAATATTTAAGAAAATAAATTAAATGGATAAATGCAATGATAGTGACTATGATTTCTAGACAAATTTTAAATAATTTATTGATATGTTTCTATAAAGAACATGAACAACTGATTTTCAAAATATTGAACTCGTTTCAACGAAGTGTACTAATGTCTGCGCGGAAAGAATTATTATTTAAAAAAATATTATTTGCAACAGAAATCGACTACTATTTAAATTAATTCTGACATAAACCATGTCATTTATAAAAAAAAAAAAAAAAATGCGATTAAATTAATTTTAAAATAAAAAATTAAAAAATTATACGATTTGATTTATTTCCGATATCGGATACTTAGCTCATTTTAAATTATTTAAAATCACTGCAGCTATTAAATTAATGTAAAAACAGTACACTCCCAGAATTCATGTCTAGTTTTTGCAACAATGCATCTCTATTTCTAAATCACTATTTAAACCAGCATTTATTTAATTAATTAATTTAATTAAACTTAAATTTTAACTAAATAATTCCAAAATATTTTAAATTCATATTTTTCACATTGCTACAATTATAATGCAAATGCGACAAAATGGTTTCGCAACAAATACCTATGCATTCACTACATTTACATTACCACATTGTAATTAACCGAAACATAATATAAATTATTTAGCATACATGGTACTTACACACATATTCATATTAGTTATAAGTATGTGAAATTAAGGGATAGAAAATTAAACTGATTATACATAATAAAATCGTGTTGTATTGTGTTGTATTGTGTTGCTTCTCTATAACACAATTCTATACATTATGTATGTTCACATAATCGCATATAATATTCATGCTGTCATTATTATTATAATTATGCTCTGAGATTTTATGCTTACGATTAGTTTGCGTAATGCATATATATAATAATATTATATCAGTCACTTGTAGGTATTCATAGCATTTTATAGTAAGCCACTTATACACAGATTTGTAAAAAGACCATTTATGAAACCAAAAAATGGCAAATAAAGTTTAGTGAAATGCTCTTTATGTATTTAGTTAATTATAATTAGTGATAAAGTTAGTTTATTCTAAAATATTAAATTCACATGTTTATATGCTAAACTGTACAAATGCTAGATACTAATTTTATTTTGAACTATAAAAGACAAAAAAAAAAATCAAAGGTAAAAGGATACATTTTACAATTCAATTCTTAGTTATTTATAGTTATAGATATTCGAAACTTGTATATATTGTACAATATCCAGCTTTAAGACCAGATAGGAAAACAAGACACACACACAAACATACATCAAAATGAAATAATTTCCTTTATTCTTTATATCCTTTATAGTCTGAGATATATTTCCTAAGCTGGATACAAAGAGCTAAGCAAAAAACTTTTTATGTGCTCTGTGCTTGAATTTTAGTACATAATAATATTAAATGGCAATCTATAATATTTTTGTATGTTTACGATGAGGAATGGCAATATCCGATTTAATATAACAGCTCTCTTTGTATACTTATCTATAGCAGAAAAAGATCTACTGCTATATCTGGAATGTTTGAGTAAAATTAAGGTTTTCTCATTAAAATTATATTCATTATAGAGCCATTTTCAAGGTAAAATACGATCAATGGGATTAATGACATTTTGACGTTATTTGAAAAGTAAAACTTATTACTCGTAGTAGAACTACTCTTCTTACATAGTATAATCTTTGATATTATAGCTTTAAATACATCTTTTAAAATTCAAATAGAAGCAGTATACACAGCTGAATATGCGTGGGAACTCACCCACGCAAGAATGTTATAACTTTATCAATAAACAAAAAAAAAAAACAATCGAATAAGCATATATTGTTTTTATTCTAATTTCTCACATGCAAAAACTATATTTTGATGAAGACCGAAAACCACAGAGAAAAAAATTAATGAATAATAAATAACAAACTTTATTATAACAACTTTCTTAAATTTTATTTCATTCAATCGACACGATGTTCTTCCTATTAACTATTGTGGTAGCCAGACTGTCTGGATACACCTGCATCATATATACGATTGTATTGTGAAAAAAAAAATACAGAATATAACACAACACATTTGATATAAAATATACATTGCACGTCTGCAAAATTTTGCCACTTAGGTTTGGGTGTGGGAATATATATGTGAAAAAGAAAAACGGTTTTAAGGAGTATATTGTTATGTGGAAATATTTACTCTGTATTTGTCGCGTCGCTGTTATATCTTGTATTCTCACAATGGAATGTGTACCAAAATTCAGTATTGTGCTATATGCACATTCGAATATATATGTATTAAGTATTATCATATAATTACAATATCAGATATAATCACATTTTACTGCGGTAAGTGGTATTGCTTTGGGCGAAACCGAGAATCAAACCTAATTTAATTTATTTCAATTTTAATGTGATATCCATTAAATTTAATAAAGATTTGATAATTAATTACATTATTTAATAACCGATTAGTACTTTCTAGATAGTTATGCAAATCTATCTGTTTGTTTGTTTGCTGCGACAAAATAGGTGATTGATTATTTTATAATTAGACTAATAAAAGTTTCGTTATTAATATCTAATATCTAATAAGTATTTATTCAACAAGTTTTTTTTTTTTTTTAAATATGCACTAGAAAGAGCTTTAAAAGTTACAATGATACTGGTCAAATCTTTATGAAACGTTCTATGACCAACTCATCGAAAACTTTGGGTTCGTTTTGTTGTTCTTGCTATACAAGTTCTTATTTTTGTGTCGGACTTGAATGTTATATATGCAGAATAAGACAATACCATTATCGTCTACACAAGACAGTAGACATGGCTTAAATTTAAAAAAAACTAGTAAACTATATTACTTTCTCAACGATTTTAAATACATAACCAGAAATATTTTAAATTTCAGTCTGCTTAATCTTAATAGTCATGTATGATATGTTTCTGTTCGCATTTTTTCACTGGCAAAATAAGTACAATAACTTACTTATTATAAAGAATTTGATATAACTACCTAGTTTATATGCTTATAACATTTCATAATACAAATTTTGAAATGTGGTTACAAAATAATGTTTGCCAATATTAGAAAATTGTAAGCATATTCAAGATAAAATGTATTATGTTTCCGACGTACATATGTCATTTCCATTTCCTCATAAAAGTACATCAAATATTAAAATGATATCAGACTATTAAAAGTAAGTACTTATACCTACATATAAAAACATAATGAAGATTTTCTCATTAAAATAAATGAAAGAGAGTTGCATTGCATACATAATAGGTATTCACAATACATCAGCAATACAAAAACCCATAGACATACTTATTACATAAACTATACAAGCATCTTAATACAAAATGTGCGATCTCCATTGTCATATAGTGTATTCAGTATAAACTGGCCAACGACTTTTGATTTTGAATTTGAATAATGCGTCGTGATTTAGAGTATTATTACATGTTTGGCCAACGTAAAAATGTACCAAAATTGGGTTACGTGGTTTACGAACGTTCCGTTATATCAATATATACTAATGGATACTAATTTATACTATGTATACAAAAGGATATGATTGGTGCTACTACCCCTAAATTGATTTCAATATATAATCTATAGTCTATTCCATATATGTAAACAGACCAACGGGTTTTTTTTTTATGAATTTGAAGACAGCAACGGTCTTTGGTTGATATTTCAGGGTTGACTTATTACTCACGTCCTATTTATTATTTAGGTTAATTATATCGTTTATTCGTTTATGATTATAGACAACCATTCATAACACCGTTGGTCTCTTTATGTTTATATGGAATAGACTACTGATATAAACTCACTAAATAAATGCATGGTACTTAAAATAACTATAGGTCATCTATTTTACCGTGACTAACTTACGGGGATTGATACGATGCGCAGAAGAAGACGATATTCACGTAGTCACGGCATAATAGACGAACTATACAAGGTATAGGATAATTAGAAAAAAAATTATGTAAAAGTTGCGCATTACGTCACAACTAAGCAAAATGAAGTATATCTTTTTGAGTTTCATTAAAGAAAATAAATAGTTCCAATTGCGTTTATGTTTTGAAAAATTCTCTTTAATTGAAGCATGCTGTGCCCTATCTTGTAGGTATTGTAGCATGAGATAAATGCCCAATAATTAAAAAAAAGGTTACGTGATAAAATAATTAATACCCCCCCACAAATATTTTTGAAACAAATTGAAGCATTTTTCGATACTACCCCCACCTCTCGCCTCCGTCAGAAGGTTACGTGGTTTACGAACGTTCCCTAAGTGGTAATAATAATAATCGGTTATACCTAAAAGTAATGGCAACATCACATACCACTATATTTTTACAGAACTGACAGTTAAACCTAAAACATTTTGTGCTGCCACCACAAACTTGAATGATATATTATTGTATATATTTTTTTTGAGTATTAACATTTCATTTTTGAATCAATTTGAACGCGGTTCTTATGTGATTATGCTCTATGAAAACCAGCTGATCTATATTACAATCACAGACACTCACACACACACAAGTTCAAAACTAAAAAGAGAAATTCAATAGAATAGCATTTTTTGTGTAGTAAATTAAATTGTAAGTAAGTAGGAATTAAACAAAAGGACATTCTAGGTCTAGTACTAAGCCAAATGAAGTTTATGTTATATTTGAACAAAAAAATGAGACAATTATGCGGACTTAGCTAGTAAACAAAAACATTTTTTTTAATATTTACTTCGTAACTCTAACTACTTAACTTTTATATCGGTTCCTCACTAACTTTTAAAAAACTCAAGAAAATAATGCAACCTCAAATACATACTTTTTCGGAATGCATTTTATTAAAGCAACTCTCTCGAAAGTATACCTACTCTCTCTTTATTCATTGCGCTAATTCTTCAGAAAGTAAGCGGTATTCTCAATTCTCATCGCACAGCTGAGCGTAGATGAATGTTCACACATCTACATATTTCTATCCAATGGTGAATTGCACACATATTATTATTGTGGTATTAAAATATATGAGTTGTGTAGTCGGCTTGTCAGTCGTGTCTGTGCTTTCGTCTATGCTGTCGTTTTAATGTACGCTGTGTTTTTCTATTATTAATTTGAGTTGTGCTTCTCAAAAAAAAAATAATAAGTTTTTTTTTGTCTTTCTATATTGTGTGTGGATCGCTTCATTGTTTATTTCAAGTAGTTATTACTTTTTATTTGTTTTTTGGACTTGCTCGAAGAAAGAAAATATTAAATGTATGTTTACCGGAAAAAGTAATTGACAAACGTGAATATTTTTGTTGTAATAATCATGATAATAAGTTATACAGTGGTGCGAGTTTAATGAACTGTTAAAAATACGCTTTTGTTATGCACGGCTTGTGTAGATTTCCAATATTACAACATTTTCGACGCGTTGGCAATGGCAATGTAAAAACGGCAAGTCAACCAACAAAATAATACTGATTAGCGTCCTTTACTGAAAAATAAAAAAAAAAAACAAAAAATAATAATAATAAACACAGCTCTAAGGCATTTTGTGTTTGAATAATTTATGTGTTCCTGTTTTGGCTTTGTGAACATCCACACAAATAAATTGTGCAGCAGTGTTTTTTTTTTTGTAGCACCTCTTATAAGATTTACCATTTATTCTCTCAGCATAAATAATTTAGCACGGCAATTTTCAAATGCTTGCGGCAAATTGTAAGAATAAATAGAATAAATTGAAAATAAATATTATTTGAATTATTTCTCATTCACACTCTGAATTAATGTTATTACAGTTGCGTCGGAAATAAGATTAAGGTAAACTGTTTAAAAAAAATGCATTATAATTGAAAGTACTTAGTTAGAGGTCCTACCCACTCCATCGACACAATAATGATTTTTATTCAATATTAAATTTATTTTTCTACAATGCTTTGCATTTAATTTTAAAACATGAATGAAATTATGAGCAAAATTTATTAAATAAAAACCATTTATCAGCCATTAAATCGATGCATTATCATGCTCAAGCTGAATGTATTTTCATTGGCTTGCAACGAATAAAAATATAATGTAGATATTTAGTTCTTTGTTAATTTGTTCGCATATCGGGTTAATAGATCACCAATTATAATCGTTTAAATTCACAGATTTAATTAGAATTTATGTTAAATATAAATTGACACCTTCAATGTTCACGGAGTATATAGTATATTGTTAGCAGTTAGTTTAGTTTTTTTATAAAAATAAAATGATAGTAAGCATCACTCAGCATTTTACTTTTAAGTCATCCATAACCAACTAGTAATTTATTTCTTGAAATGATATTTTTTCAAACACCATATTAACATACCAATTTTATTTTTTTTTTGATACGTTTTATTTCGAATAGAAAATTGTTCACTGCATTATGGGGTTGTTATGTCTACAAATGAAATAAAGGGGGTCGGTAATTAATGACTTTTATTGTAGTTTTCGTCATTTGAACGCGCTATTCAACGCTATTCTCTACTACTAACTAAAAATGTAAATATATACTATGAAATATGACAAGCCATAATTTGCAGAACAATTGATTCATTTGAAAAACATAGTTTCTTTTTTTTCTTCACATTTTAAAATGTTTCGATTATCTTTATTTTATCACTAACAACAAAGATTATAACTAAACTACGTAAACACTTGTGTACGTTATCATTATCTTAAGTAAATAATTCACTCAATTATGTTTATGCTTATGCTATTTATAGAATATGTTAATAAAATATACTTAATGATATTAAATTGGTATGTTTGTTTTGAAAATTAGGCCGCCTAAGTTTTCATATCAAATATAAAATCTCGTTCTTTAAACGAAAAAACAAAAAGAAAAAAAAAATCAACCAAAAACAAATACAAAAATATGTATATCATTTTGCAATTGCATAATATGTATGTTATTTAAATTCTGAGCGCATGCGAAGTACGCACACATCTGTTTCGTTCATAAATTTTTATAGTAAACTCAAGTAGGTAAGACTTATCTGCGCATCTACTAAACACATATAAGTTTAGAAGTGTATCAATTGCTATTTTAAGCTTTCAATAACTGAAAATAAAATAGTAAATGACGTATGTATAATTTGTATATTGTATATATGCATGCGCAGGCGCATACATATTCTAAATTTTTTTTTTTTTTAAAAAAACTATTTTTACTGAATATACGTACAATCAGACCAAGATACCATCATAATGTTCTATGTATCTTAACTACAGAATACTTATACATTATGAATATTACCAAGTATATTAAGTAAATTATGTTTGTGATTTTTATTAATCTTAAAACTTTTGTCTGTTATTTTTATTAGAAAATATTTTTAGTAACACTTACAAGCAATAATATTTACAGTCAATATAGTCAAATTTCGATCTATTTATACGTTTTTTCTAGACGTTTTCAGAACTAATATTTACGGAATTCAATAAACGTTTATCGCTGAAACTAAATCAAAATTGTAAATTAAAAAAGTAAATAGATACGAAGAACTGTAACGAGAACGAATTATCAAAGACACTAAGAAGTTGGCTGGTTATCAGAAACTGTTTCTGTTGTTTTTTTTAACACTTTTTAAATAATGTTGTCAGAAGTATAGAGCATTTACCATGTAAAGATGGTTAAGAATTCAAGAAATTCTTAAATGTCAGGGCTCCAGATTTATTTTTGAAAATAAAAAACAAAAATTAAGTATTAGTTTTGGTTTCGTAAATTACTCTTTTGTTTTAATTTTTTAACATTCTTCACGTAAACGAAGTACATATTTATCAATTTGCAATTTTTTTTATAATTATTTATCAAAGCTTGCTTTAAATTTTGCTATGGTCTAAAAAAAAAAAGAAGAAACATTTTTTCTTTCAAACAACAAGTTTTAAGGTCAAGAATTATTATTATTTTTTTTTCGAAAAAAGAGATGGGAAATTTAAAAATACATATTTTCGAAGACCATTAAATCCCTTTGAATACTTAAAAAAAAAAAATATTGTCCGATTTTTACCAATAATCACAAACAATTTTAATAAATTTGTTTTGTCTGTCGAAAAACTGTTGCAATAAATTCAACAATGATACCATTAATTGATTGAATTGTGATGCAGAAAAACCATAACTAACTTACATACAACGAACATTTGTGGGCGGCCTCCCCAATTCCTTTCTATTAACTTTTATTACTTCCTTTTAGTTCATTTCTTTTCCATGTATCATTTTGTTGCGTCAACCATAATCGGTTACCTTTACGACACCAATATTAATATTATACTTAGCGATCTGAATTATTTCATAAAATATAATTATGTAAATAAATGTATAAAATTAAATTAAATTAGCATATTATGCAAGCAATAGCAAATAGCGTACAAGTAATAACATTATCGAATGTGTGGGTGACAAAATATTCATTGTTCAAAATGCTTTAAGCAACTAATTGTTTTCATTCTTTTTTTTTTCTTTTCTTTACCAGGAAGAAATAAAATACAATATTTCATTATCTACACAGCTTATACACAACATTTCTACTTCCTTTTCACAAAAAAAAAAAAAAAATTAAAACTAAGAACGAAAAAGAATCAAAAAAGTGTCAGATAATAATATTAATAAAACCATAACCATAAACAATAATACAAATAAATAATTTAAAAAAAAAGAAAAAAAGAAAAGACAAACTCTTCTTTATTTGTTCTTATACAACGACCTATCTGAACAATAAAATCATAAAATTGATTTGATTGTTTATGTCATATAATAATAATCATCAAATCATTAAAGAAATATAATAATTTTTGTGCGAATAGAAATAAATCAGCGTGTGCACACTTTTATTATAATTTATTTCGTTTTCGTTGTTTTCGAGAATTCGTATTTTGTAAATGATACGACATGGCGCTTGTTTATAAATTCATTTTGCCAATATGTGTGTTCATGTTTAATTAAAACAAAAATAATAATATCAGACAGTGACGATTTTTTCGGTAATGATTTCAAATTTGATAAGCGCCTATAGATAAATATAAAAAGTCTCTTTGGCCGCATTGAATGACTGAAGTGAAAATAAGATTAGCAATACAAATTTACTTTTTATTTATTTATTTTAATTTTTATTGAAATAAAAAAAAAGCATAAGACTGTACAAATATTTATAATAATATTTTCATATAAAAAAGTAAAATAAATAATATTTACTTAAACCCACTTACAATAAAAATAATAAAATAAGTAAAGAGAAGAAATAAAATAAAAACAAAATAGAAGAAGAAAAATTGTGCCATCTAAACAAACACCAAGACACAATACCGTACAATAAATACACTCATGCTACTTAATGTAGATAATTGGTTAATCCGAAAAACGTGTTCAGTGATAAGTGAATGGTGCGGGTTAGTGCGCCATTGTATTTAATATATATTTGGTTTGAAATTGAATGTGTGTGATTAAATATTATATTAATTTATGGGGGCGACGTGGTAGCAACACAATATTAACGCTGTGTCATAGACAATATGTTTGGGGCATTGAGACGTCGATGGAAAACCACAAATAATAAAAGGTTTGTACATTTTTCTTTATTTATTTATTTAATAAACAAATAAATAAATAAATATTTTTTGGACAGGTGAAAAGAATTGGCTAACAAAATTCATTGGTGGGCTGTATTCGATTATTCTTTGTAAATTTATTTGATCGCAAACTAATAACTATTCTTTTAAAACGCTTGAAAACATTTATGTTTTTTTTTTTTTTTATTTACAAATAAAACTATTTTCAACAAACATTCTTCATAATTTTATTTAAAATTCTTCGATCGTGGGCGTTAAGAAATTACATGAATACATTATTTGAGTCGCTATTGAAACACAATCTGAAACATTTGTTTTATGTTTGACCTTGTTTCGGTTTATTTAACATCGAAGGCTTTACCACACTATATGAATTTTGAATACAGAACATACCTTGAATCTGAATAATATTCAAATATTCTAGATATTTGTGAATATTCTTCACTTTTTCTGAAATTTTTTGTGTTACTCAAAACATTCAAAATTCAGAATATCTACTCAATATTTCTGAATATTCGTAAATACTATGAACATTTTTTAGTAGTATGTATACTGATTCCTTACCTACCGTAAATATTCGCAACTAATTACGAATATTTCTGTACATTCAATAAACAAGAACAAAAAGAAATATTCTAAATAGACTAAATCGGAGAGTTGCTGCACACCCCTCGCATTATATTTCGATATAAAATTATTATGGAAAAAAAAAAATTGTTAAATAAACAAATTTTTACGAAAACATTTAAGAACCGACAGAGTTTTGCCGTATTTTCCTGGTTTATCAAAAAAGCGAAGTGCATTTGAATCACTCTTCTGTGAATAAAAGAAAACTTTCTAAATTATAAGTAATTACAGAACTAATAATAGCATTTATGATGTTACTGTCTGGTATCGATAATAAAAATTTATTCTTTTTTAAATGGTTTTTTTCTTTAATTTTTCTAAGTTTCTTTTACTTCTAGTTCATTATTTTCCATTTATTTATATTTAAAACTTTGTATTGTTTTTAAATTAGTCTATTTCAAATAAAACATATTCTATATATTATTAACCAAAGTCACTTCAGTTCTTTTTTTATTTTCATGTCTCGTTTGTATTTCTATATATTCTTTGTTTACATAAACAATATTACCTAATATCTTTTCATATCCGTCATAGAACCATTACAAAAAAAAAAAAAAACAAATTGTAAAAATGTACTGAACGTAATATTATTGTTGTATGCAAATAAACAGCTTATATATTTAAAAAAAAATATAAATAAATACTTAAATAAAATTATAAAATATTATGAAGAAACGACATTCAACGTTGATATTAGGCGCGCCTATTTTATGTTTATTTTTAATGCTGCTAATGATGCGAACGATATTTTGTTGATGATCATACAAATCATTGTTTGTCATATATTGCAGAAGAAGCAACAAATACATATCGTACTTAAACATATAAAGAATATATGTATTTGACTCATTGACTTTCTCTATAATTAATAATAAATATTTGTTTCGACAAATCGAAATTATTTTCAATGTTGAAATGTTGCGCAATTTCAATAACATATAAACGATTTTATTAATTGCTTAATAATGAGATGAGATGAGATTTCACAGCCATGTGTTTTAATAAATTGTTCTTGTTGTTTATGATTATGACTTTTATTCACAATCATCGCACAGATTAATTGTCTCTGGATAAGAACTTTACTGGACAATAATGGATTTTCAAAAATCATTCGAATCAATATTAGTTGAATGTATGCAGTTGCATTGCAAGTGTACTGTAAATGTAATGAACATTTTTTTTTTTTTTTGCGAACATCCAAACAAAACCATCAATTATAACATTTTGCTTAAACTAAGAATTTATTTCTGATTTTTTTTTTATTATATTTTATTAGTATAAAAACCTGTTAAAATTAATTAACTATGTTATAAACAGATAAAGCAAATGAAACTGGAAAGCCAGTATAGAGATTTGAAAGAACAAATATCATGATGTACAATCCATTAGAACAAACATTTTATATAATTTCATAAATAAAATAAAGTAATGGGCGAAAAAACTTTATATGAAATTGTACAAGTAGGTACTTACAGTGGAACCCTAGCTGAAATCTATAAAAGTATATTTTTTATATTCATTTTCTAATGCAGATTTTATAACACATTATGATGAAGATCATTAAATTTTTATTGCATAACGCTCCACTTTCGGTTGGGTAATGAGATTATTAAAAAAAAAAAAAAAAAACATTAAAAATATTAAATAAAAACTCGAAGTATAAAATTTGATTATTTATGTATCTTTCTTCTCTCTACAGTTTATCCAGATTAAATAAAAAAAGAGTCGTTGCGATATTCCAAAATAATTTATTAAACATTAATACTTACTTTCAAATGGGAATCATTATCAAAATTATATTCGTTTTTATTATCGTAGCGTGATTAATAACGCACGTGCATGCGCTTCTTTATTTTACTGTTTGGAATTTACATGATATTCGAAAATATATCCAAAATGTTTATCATCGGAACCAAGTTTTATATCGAAAAAAACTTTTTTGTTTTTTTTTTCTTTTTTTTTGCGTTTCGTGTTATCAAAACGACACTCCACTAATTGTATTACGAATTTATTTTTATAGACAATAATACGAATATTTACTATTGCGCAATTCGTTCTAATAGGCTAACATATCGTAAAATAGTAGATTCGATTTGCGTATGGATTACAAAAGTAATAATACAGATAAGCGCTGAAAATAAGTGCCTATAAACCAATAATTCCTCAAAGAAAAATAAAAAGAGTTAACGAGTTAAATTAGATGATTAGCCTTCTACAATATTAATTTTTTTTTTTATAAACTATAAACAAATAATTAAAATAAATAGTTTCAATAAACGATGAATATAAAAGCGTAAAACTATTCCACATCATTAGTAATAGCGAAAGAACTTTACTCAATGCATAAAATGTGAAACTCGATGTGGAATAACTTTTTTTTTTTTTTTTAATAAGAAATTCATTAATTTTGAGTAAAGAATAAGTTATAAATAATAATTTCTTTACAACAATATAGAATGAAAATTCTCTGCATACGCTATATTAGAGCTCAATTATAAAGTTATGATTTATAGAAAACATGGCATAGATTAATAAAAGCTAAAAGCAATCACAAGAATTTTGTATGGTTTTCCCTACTATAGAGTAGTGTTTGTTTGCACATTTAGTGATTCTTTGATTATGTTCAATTTGTAATTTCATTTCAATCAAATGATTAATCAAAAATGAAGAAAAAAACTATTCAGCTATGATTTGAATAAGTAGATATTGATTTTCTAGCATAGTCTCAATTTGAAATCGTTCCTAATACGAGAGAATAAGTGTGTGTTTATCGACACTTATACTATAGATACACTAGAAAGATAATGATGATCTTAATGAAGTTTTGACCAATCAGAGCGCGTTTATCATCATTAAGTCCGAGTTAATTAGTAATTATCTCTCTAGTGTATCTAAGGTATTATGTTGCTACAGAGCATTTTTTTTTTAAAATTATTATTTGCAAATTCTTTATTCAGCATTTCTAAAGTATGAGAATTTGACAAAGCAAGAGACGACCAGTGACATTTAAAGTTGCTTATAAAGTAATTTTATTAACCCTATTTCAAAATTGGCAACATTAAAATGAAGAATTAAACACAAAATATATTGTTCAATATCTTCATATTTTTAATATCAGACCTAATCAAAAAACACTTTCGTGCGTCATTTTTTCATCTTTTTGAAATTCCGCAGAGAATAAATTTTGCATAAATTTATTGAACAACTTTTTAAATTATAAAATTATAAATGTGATAACTTTATAGAACTTTGATATATTTTGTAATTTGCATTTTTCGCCAAGTGTTTTTATTTTTTTGTTATTATTATTTATTTTTTGTTCATAAAAACAGGAAAATGCGAAATATGAACTTGAAAGTGTGAACAGCACAGCGTAAATTCATTTTCGATATTAACAATTAACACTTCAAACATAAATATTTATATGTATAATTAATTCGCTTAGTTTTGTTAAAAATTTGATTTCTTAACAGTATTATGAATTCAACTTAAATAAAAAAAAAAAGAAGAATTTTTATGATTTACTTAAATTCAATGAAACATGTTGAAGTGGTTATAAGCAATATGTTTAATTAAATTGGATAAAAAAAAATTGTCGCAAGTTACGATGATTAGAAATTTATTATAAGATGTCTAGAGCACTATATCCCGGTCTAGCTGAGTATAAATTGAAATTAACAGTAAAAAAAAAAACCTAATGTATAAAATCGAAGTATATTTCATTAATGTAGAGATAGAGAAACATATTAACGAATTTTATTCAAATTTTTGGAATTTATTTAATTAAATGCCAAGTAAAACTGGTTATTGTTTGTGCCAATCAGATAAACTATATTTATTTAGAGACTGATTGGTTTTTTTTTTTTTTTTTATATTTAAGTAAATTTATTGAGATTCTCATAACAATTTTTTAAGAATTGTTTCGTATTAACAGTTTTGTAATCTCATCAGAAGCATACTGCGCGTAATAGGCTTATTTATGGCTTAAGGTCAATGATTTTGTATAAATGAAAACACATTTGTTTCAATGGAATATCAGAAATCAGACAAATTTTGTATTCCTTAAGACTGATTTCTTAATTTCATCCAAATGTGAAGCAAACAGAGTTTATTTTAATTAAAATTTAGAGTTTTTTTTTCGCATCTATATTGTGATCAAAATTTTACAAAATGTTTTATTCCTATTTGACAAACTCATTTAAAGGGAGAACACTTTATAGGTATAATTTTCTTCGAAAACTTATGTTTCGTTGTATTATTTTTGTTTTTAAATTTTTGTTCTATTCTAATTACATCATTTTCATAGACATCTGTTAATATTTGAAGATCACTATTCTTATTTTGGTTAGCTAGACGATCATTATTTAATATACTTCATAACGTTGAGCGATATTCATTTCTTTAATCCAATTCAAAATGAAAGAATACAAAACAAAACAAAAAAAGAAAATAAAGAAAAGAAAATTCTGTCACAAACTCACAATTATATTATTTTATTCGAGTGATATAATATTACTGTATATCAATGCTTCAACATCATATCACTTTAAAACGAGAACAGAACAGAGAAAAGCAAAAAAAAAAAAAAAGAACACCCATCTGAATATGAATGAGTGCGTACATCAAACTATAAAGCCATAATAAACATAAACAAACAAACAAACGGAATAACGTACCGTACCTACATTTCTAAAAATACGAAGTGCAAAAAATGAAGAAAACATTAAAAAAAATACACATACTTACACAACACAGAAGAAAAATAAACAAAATGCATTTGAAAATAATATTCAACCGCGAACCGCCTAAGTATCAAATTGACAATTTATATGTTTCGTATGTTTCAACATTTTATAAATATAACATTAATACAGAGTTTAGTTTATATAGACATCGCTGGCCTGTAATAAATATATAACTCTTTTCACTATGAAAACCATAATGAATAAATTTAAGCGCACGTCAATATAGATATTTTGTATTATATTTCACAAGTCGTCAAGACATTTCGTCATTATTATTGAAATGCATTTGAGAAAGAATTTTTGTTTGGTCTTTTTAAACTAATTAAATAACTTTACAATACACGACATGAACTAGTAATTTGATTTTCACTATTCGAATTAACTTCGAAACGATGAAATTTAGATTTAACAAACTTGTTATTTATAAAGCAAATAACAAATAGAAATTTTTGAAATATATAAATGAAATGCAACGAAACGCATTTTAGAATTTAAATTTCAATGGTGTAAAGTAAGATGATTTGCTATTACTTAATAGGCTATGTGATCAAAACTTTTTATGAATGAATTTTCAATCATCATAAATGACCCAGTGAAGTTTTGAATTTTCAACTAGATCATTCAATTTAGCTAAATGATAAAGTCAGATAGATTCCGTAATTTGAAAAGCAATTTATTTATTGGAATTTGGTCTGCAAACGAATACGAAAGCACTTTACACTAAAATTCAAAATTAAATAAATATATTTACAAAAAAATAAAAAAAAAGAAGAAAAACCTCTGTTAGGCTCATTTTTATATTCATATACCTGTCGATCCGTATGTGCTCTTCTATAATGTTGTAATCATACATTTCTGCCTAAGATTTTTGATTAAAACTATTTTAATTAATAAATCTACTTAAATAATTTATTTTAAGTGCATTTTATCTCTTTATAAATAAAATACTCTGTTTTATAAATAAAACTACATGCAGAACGAAACTTGTGAAACGTAAAATATATTTGAAATGCCAAACATCGTATCATGCATATATACATTATACACTCAAAAGACAGTTAAGGTTCATAAAGTGTTTGCTGTTGTGTTGTTGTTTTATTTGTTGTTGTTGATATTTATCATTTTCTGTTTGTCTTTTTACAAATAAATATTCTTGATGTGCCATAAATAAATATTTCACTAATCTACTGCTTTAAAATGAACAAATTTATGTTTATGTTGACCGCATATATTTAAATATAATCTGCATGCTTTCAGTGTGTACGTGTGTGTGTTATAAAATTAGCAACGGTCTATCTCCACAGGTGCGCCATAGCCACACACCGTTGTCATTCATATTTCAAACAGAAATACCACAGAATGTCAGATTTAAAAAAATGTTATTTAATAGAAAATAGCGTTTAGTCGAAATTAATAAATTTAAATGTATATAGATAGATGTATATGGAGAGGCAAATAGGTGCAGATTGCGGTTTCAGAGTGTTATTTCTATTGCCATTCATTTTTATCACTTTTCATTTCAAATTGACTGGAGGAATATGTAAATATATGATATCAAAGTCAGTTTTACCCTTGCATTGCATGTAAGAATTGTGGGGGGGCATGAACAAAAAAAAAATCCACTAAAAGTTTTTATTGAAAATAAAATAACCCGAAAAATATAAAAATAAAATATTTCAAAAACAATTTTCCCTTTCACATAAACATAACTAAACTAAAAATATATAAATAATATCGCATTAAATGTGTTGATTTTATTTATGTGTAACGGAAAAAAAAAAGGAAAAAAGGTTCAATCTACGACGTCGTAACCGACACATACACGAAACTTTTAATAACTTACTAAGTTGCCAAGTGAGTTAGGTACCGAAATAAAAAAAAAATATTTCAAATTTATAACATTATTTTTGTTTTTCCATTTCCTTGCGGCTGTAAAACACTTTACAAAATATTAGGTAAGAAAAATGAAAAACCAAGTCAACATTACCAAAATACATGAAACAAGAATTTAGTCGAGAAATAAAGACACAAAAAAAAAGAAATGTTCATAATAGGTAGGTACTTATAAAAAACATGTTTTTCTGGTACAACATTTATCGAATTCATAGTTATTTCATTCTTTCTTCATGTTCTTTGAAAAAGTGAGATTTCGGGATAATATATTCTATAGAAAATTATTAATTTGAAATGAAAAGTTTCGAAAAAATAAAAAATATGGTTTGTTTTTCTATATATGCATGCGAATGTTTTAAATACTGTATGCAATAATTGCAGACTGTGAAGGTGAATGTTAGTTTTCATTACGATATGTAAACGCAAATCACTAAGTCTTGTAGACTAATCTGCAGGCTAAATCCCAAACATTCTAAGATAAATGATAGAAATTTCTAATCGCAACTAATTTCTAACGGTTGATAGTACTTAAAAAATATGTAAGCTCGACCATCTACTTATATTTGAATCAGAACTTTTTCTTATAGAAATCGTATATGTGTATACGATCAACCGTTTAGAAATTATTGCAATTAGAAATGTTTATCATTAGTCTTAAATCGTTAGGGAATTAGCCTGCTGTTTAACAATCTAGGCGACTAATTATACGGAATGAATGCAGTCAGTTTCGTTTGGAAAAGTGAAGTGACTCTTCTTCATATAATGTAACTATTCAGTATTTACAGTGGCACTTTTTAGTATATATTTTTATTTACTCGACTTACAAATGAAGAGATGTTCTTTTGTTTCAAGCAAAACTAGACCATTTGGCGATTAAAATAAAGAGTTTTCGTTTCACTTGTAACATCGACTGATGAACAAACTAATCATGTGTTGGTCAGCAAAAAAGAGCAAGTGCGTTCGATCCACAGAAAAACACTCTATTACAAAAGCCCAACCCCAAAACCTATTTATTTTGATGTCGAATAAATTCTGCGTCTAACGGTACCTCAATCATTAAAATCCGTTTACTCAGTCCTGAGAAAAGTATACCCTGAAAATGAGTAATTGTTTTTTTAAGTTTTTTTTTTTTTTGTATGACAGCCTCCCTCAAAATTAATTTTATCAAAAAACTTTTCATAGGCGAAATGTGCAAAATTGAAAACAAATATATTCTGCATTTAAGGTTTTTTAATTTTGAGAAATTTTTCATCAT
>JAABKK020007218.1:0-18856 GCA_011634745.2 Catotricha subobsoleta
AGATGGTGATTTTCACGACTTGATGAGCACGTTCTTGTAAAGAAAATTATCATATGAATATGAATCAAGATTGGTCAAAAATTAGCTTAACTATCACTCCATTAAGAACGAAAAAAAATTATAATTTCTTTATATACTTATATGTAAGTAAGTTTATGGAAAAATTAAATTGATCAATGCTTTAACGCTACAATTATTTTATTACGACGTTGTCATGCATCATTGGTATGGTACCAAGATTACATATACCTACTATATGTAATCTTTGGTATGGTATTATTAAGCTTAATGATATGATGAATAATTTTCAAAGAGCTAATAATTTGTGTATATACATTTTATGGTTCATATTTAATATAACGAAGATGTCACCAAAGAATATAGATATGCTTTGGTGTCATGTTGCAAAGAAATCGTTTAAAAATATTAAATTTTAAAAACAGACGTATTTTAGATATTTGAAAATCGTTTTTTCAATTTTTACACTAATTATTTTGTTTTTGGTGTCGGAAAGTGGGCAGTTTATAAGTTGCGTCTTCAAAAATAAATGGAGATCGGTCATAAAAATACTTTTCAAAAATTCAGTTTTTTATTAAAAAAAAATATTTTTTTTTGGTTTATGTGATTTATTCTTTAAAAGCTTTAAATACGTAAATATAAATATTTTCGCTAGATGGACCTACACTGATTAAAAAAAAAACGCCCCAAATATAGTTGCGGCAACTTTATGTCGTGTAAACTATTGTTATTTTGTATGGATAAAATATAGTTAAAGCTACTATGTAGGAAACTTCATATATATATAAAAAAAAAAAAAAATAGTTGCCGCAACAACTATATTGTTTTATCAGCGTAGTCTCAAGCATTTTTATTATTTTATTATGAATATTTTATTCTTATTTTTTCTTCTTTTTTTTTAAAAAAAAAAGCTTGAAAGAAAACATTGAATTGAAAATGTTCTATAGTTTTCACCATGACGTTATAGTAATTACATTATAGAATATAGAGGTAATAAATATTCTATACTCACATTCTATAAACCAACAGAAAGGTATTGTTTATGTTACTGTTCTATCTTGTATGATCCCATAATATAAATATTTACATTAAACCATCATTTTCGAATTATTTTACGAGTTTGAATTTTAATTTATTGTCTTCGTTTTTATGTCGAGGTAGATTTAGATGCAGCTCAAGAACATTTTTTTTTCTATCCACAACGTTAATATGGCGATATTAAATATTGTATATTCAATGTTTCGGCGGGAACAGGAATTGGTTTAAAAAGCAGACATAGACATAACCTGTGTGTATGTATATATATAAATAAGTATATAGCGTACAAAGTAGTTAACCAGAAATAGAAAATAAAAAATAAAAAAAGAAATAGAAAATCACCAAAATAAAAATTGTATTTCGTTTTAGGAGTAAAGAGTGTTTTCATTAAAATAAAAATACATCAAAGAATTGGGAAACGATACTTCTTTATTTACATATATTTTGTGTGTCGATAGAAAATCAATATTAAAGAAAAAAAAAAAAAATCTTGTGCTATCTGTAGCTTAATATTTTCAATTTTCAATACTGGTAATGCATAAAGATGTTCTTATTTAACATTTTTACAAGAAACATTAAAAATATTTCTTCATTATTTTAGATTTGATTTCTATATGACTTTTTTAATAGGATGGTTTGACTTTTTCTTCATGCCATCTACCATTGTTTTTTGAAAATAAATGCGATTATTTCCAAAATCCTTTTAGCACGTTAAACAGAAGATAAAATAAAACTCAGAAAACAATGGTAGATGGCATGAGAAAAAATTCGATCCACCCTATTGCGTAACTAATATAAAATATTATTTATCTAATAATCTATAAAATAAATGAAATTAAAAACTTTTAAAACTAAATTATCGAATAATTTTATAATGATTTCATTGATTAGTATATTTTATATGATCATAATATGGTGAAGAAACTAAAGACGATGTTATATTTGGATTTGAATGATGTAATGGTGATGTTTGTATTGTTCCGGGTGGTGTTAATGAGGTTGAATATCCACTTTTTCGATCAATCAATACACCACCGCTGGATGTCATTGTTGGTAGTGTTGTTGGTGGTGGTGGCATTTGGCCAAGTGAAGGCATACGCAGTCCTAAAAATCAAGATAGGAAACAAATTATAAATTTTCTTCTTGCAATTAATATTTAATACGCAACTAAATACCCTAATTATTTTTTTTGTTTTTAACAATATGAAAGTACTAAAAGCTTTTGAAAAATATTTTTGACATAATTATGTCTTTATGATCGTATTTTAAGAACTTAAGTGACCCATAAATTATTAAATATTTTTTTTCAAGTAATTTTTTTTATATAGCAGTTAATATTTGTGTGGGTACCTACTTGAAGCTACTTAAAAATAAAAAAAAATCATAGCAGCTAATTTATGACAAGTTTAAAAGAATTTAACGAGAATGGAATGCATAAAGCGTTATGTCCATTGCGTATGTAATTTTATTGTTAAACATGCAATGGGATAAGAATTATTTCAATTTTGATATAATTCATAAAAGACACTCAATATTATATCACAATAATCTACAATATTTTGAGCTGTGCAGCAAATTATTCAATTACATGCGAAGGAGCGGATGGTTGCAAATACTGGCGATCATTGTTTTTTTTTTTCAAATTTATAGTCATTCTAAAGGAATGAGCGTAGTAGCGACCATCCATGATCTTAATGAACGGAAATCGATCATTATATTGATACACGAACTCATACATCAAAATACATTCATTTATCTTTCACATCTCATGAATAAATCAGATTATATCATATCAACATCATCTATTTCAAAGTTGTATTGCATTGATGAATTAAGGTCACAGGATACAGAAAACAGTTTTTCAACTATTGTAAAAAGTAGCCAAAAATTATTTATCTTTCAGTTATTTATATTAATTTACAGATTTACAATATGTATATTTGAAAAAGTCCTTGAGTTTTGTTCCAATGTCTCAACTATATCTTAAAGCACTCGAAATAATAAATGTCAAGATATTGTATTTGTATGTTTAACAAGTGTTTTGGGTCGCAGGTCATTATTGATAAATAAAAAATTATACCAAGCCAAACATAAATTTACACATTATTATTATAGTTTATGGTTTTTGGTAAAATATATCTTTATAAATTAGCTACTTATGATGACTTGTGTGTGGAATGTAAGTCGTATAAAAACAAGGAAATAGTTGAATGTTCATTTAACAGCATGTTATTTTATACAAAAACATAACGTTTAAAAATATTAAACAAATTTTCTTGATATTAAAAAACTTACCACTATCAATTCCATATGGAGTACTGGCATATTGATAATAATCCAATGCGCTATTTGCATTTTGTAAAGGTGAAGGTGAACTATCTTGTAATGAGCTATGTGGCATTTTCGAATATGGACTAATACCCTCGCTGGCGTAATTCCATGAATCAGCATATGATGCAGTTTGTGGTGAATATTCACCATATGGATATGGTTGTGGTTGATAACAAGTTGAAATTTCCTAAAAAAAAATAAGAAAATTATTTCAAGTTTTGAGTGAATTTAAGAAGAATAAAAAATCTAATAAAAAATATTTTATTTTTATAAATAACTTACGGTAATTCCACTACTCTCATATCCATTTGTAGTTGTGTAAAATGTATTGGAACCAGTATAAGATTTCATTTGATGCTTTCGTCTAAAGCCACGAGGTCGACGTCTTAAACTTCCTTCATCTTCAAACATATATTCGGATTTTGAATCTATTGTCCAATAATGACCTTTTCCAGGTTTTCCTAATCCCATGCCCTAAAAACGAGTAATTAAAAAAAATATATACATAATACATTTATTTATGGAAAAATTAATAATGAAATCATACTTTTGGTATTTTCACAAAACATTCGTTTAGACTCAAATTATGCCTTACAGAGTTTTTCCATCCAACGTATGACCCACGAAAAAAGTCAAATCTACAATTAAATTGAATAAAAATAATAAAAATCACATACTTATATATGATTCGAATAGAATAAGTATTAGTATTTCGATAAACACAAATAAAATATTCGTAATTTGAAGCTATATTTTTTAAAACACTTATTTCAAGAAGTTATTGCACACAATTATATTTTTTGAATTCTTCTCCAATTAAATGGCGCTTTTCAATTTTTATTTATTCATATTTTATAATGATAATTTTTGAATTTAAAATTATATATAAGTTTTGAAAACAAAGGAGTCGACACATTTTTTCTTTCTTAACTCATCTCTTTTGTACAGTAATATTTAACTACGCATATTATTTAGGTTATTTATTTTTATTATTATTATTTTGTTATAATAATTAATGATATTAATCCGATAAGGGAACTGACACGAGAATTTACGCGCCTCACTACATATTTCATCAATCCACATTTGTCTTTTAGTGTCAATAATTTATTATTCATTTATTATTGTTATTTTTTTTATTATTGTCTTATTTATAAAATGTTTCAAAAGGAAAATTAATAAAAACAAAACAAAAACGAAATCAAACATCTTAAGCGGCTATCCCAACTGTATGAATTATGTTCAAAATCATGTTCATATCTTAACGCTGACTTTAAGGAAAAATTGTGACACATATACATACACTCTGAGCATAATTCTGATGGCACGTTTCTATATGGGATACACTTTTTACATACAAATATATTGGTAGGGTGGTCCTTATTTTTCAAGTTGTATTTTTTTAAACGCATGGGCCTAAAATCGTTCTATTCCATCTCAAAACAACATATATGATTTTATATGAAAACACACCATGTAGGGCAAAATATCAGTTTTTATTAAAAATAATTAAAATTATGCAAATTAAAATTAATATTATTTTCAGATGGAATAAAACGATTTTAGGCACATCCGTTTAAAAAAAATACAACTCGAAAAATAAGGACCACCCTAATATATTATTATTTACGATAATAAATTGACATAATATCCGTTTGTATAACAAATCTTTAAGAATAATAAAGTGATATAAATTTAATTGTTTTCAATTCTTAGATGGAGATCATAAAATATTTGCGTCGCTTTCTTAATGTCTTCAAGTCGACAGGGGTGGACTGGTACAAAAACTACACTTCCATTTTGTTCCTATAACAAATATTAAGTTAAAATCCTCTTCCAATATTAATAGATTTATGATAAACTTCATGACTAAAAGATTCCATTTTTATATTTATTAATATCAAAAGAAGCGTCAATCTTTTATTTTGGTGCCACTGATTCGCTTTAACATCGTCTTTATCTTTTTTCAATATCAGCTATTATTTTTATGGATTTCTTGCAATTCATTTATGACATTGGAAAACTCATATATTTAAGACACGCTTTTCTACCGCTTATTTCAATTCATAAAAGCTGTAAACATTTTACTGATCGATATGTGAACAGATAAAAAAAAACAATTACTTTCAAAAGTATCCATGCTAATTATAATATAACCAGATAAGTGTGACAAATAAATCTATTTCTATTATGTTGTGTCTATTAAATGTTGAATTATTTCTTAAACAAAATAAATAAAATACCTCTATACTAAAAAAGTCTCACCCGTATTTCATTCTAATCATATATTGGCCAGTCTACCCCTGCTTACCAGTTCAGTTGAAGTATTGGTAATAATTAAATCAATCGATCTATTGTAAATTATGATGTCGAATGAATATAGTATATATAATGCAAGATATTATGTACTAGAATTAAAAGTTATTAAATAAATAATGTTATCTCGTATTTTCACTACCAAATATCAATTATATGATTAAGTAAAGCTCCTATTTCATATGTTTAGATATTTTAAAGATACCTTCATAATAATATTGGAGCTTTCGCATATGTACTTCCCCCAATCCACTGTATTCTGACACGATGAACTAATATCCCTCGTGGTAAGACCTGAACATGTATTTTTCTGGGATATTTATTTATTAATTTATCTATCTATATGTAAAACATCAAGCAAATATGTACAAAACAATATAATAATAAAATATTTGCGATTATTAGTTTAATTAAATTAATTTATAGTAGCGTTTTCCCCGTAAGGCCATATCCAAAGAAGATAACAATATCCAATACACATTTACACAAACTGTTTTAAAACAAAAAAAAAAAACTGCCAATATCAATAACAATAAACATAAACATAATTTGAACGAGGCTAATAGCCTCTATAATAAACTATAAAAGTATAAATGTAATTCAAACATGAACACCCTAGGAAAAAATATAACAAACAAATAATTTCATATCATATAGTGGTATGAAGTACATAAAATTCATATCATAACTAAGATAACAAGGTATATATTTATAATTATATAATACGTTAAGAACAGTTAATACGATTGAAATCAGAGTTGTTAAATATCATGATATTTTTTAAAATATCATGACATTTGTCATAAATGATATTAATCACTTTTTCTTTGATATAAATCAAATTTTTGTTACAATTTAAAATATGTTTAAAAAGTAAGTAAACAAATACAATTTTAATCAAAACTAGTTTTTACTGACAAATTTAATTGTTTTCTTCAAGAAAAAATTAATTTGAAATGCGCTTGCAAAATTGAAGTAGTTTTACTTTTATTTTATTTTATAAATAATTTTTTTATAACGAAATCGATTAAAAGTGATGAATATTGAAATTAATTTATTACACGCATATTGGATATTTTATTGCGTTTAATGTTTTAGATTTTTATTTAGACAAATATAAACTGTTATAGAACTTAAAATTCAAAATATAACAGAACTTTAAATTTTTGTCATAAATGCATGATATTAATGAAAATGACATTTATTTCATATTTATATCATAATAACCCTGATTGAAATGTATATAAAAATATACCTTTTGTTATATATACCTATTTAGGGTATGAATTTGTATGTACTTCATACCACTGTATGGTAGGAAATTATTTGATTGTCATCTTTTTCACAAGTACATTTCTTGCCTTCATTAATAAAATAAAAGCGAATTTTGATTTTATAACATTGTTATAAGAAATTTGAAAATATTTTACTAAGTAATTGAACTGAATCCATATATCAATTAATAATTTGTTCTATGCGCGAAAGTTAACTGTTTTTTTTTTGCCATTGTTTTTGATATACCAATGCTTGATTTTATTGATACTAAACAATTATATTCTTTGAAACATGACATAACAACAATATTTTTTTCACAATATATTTTATGTAAGAAGACCCGTAATGCTTTTGGAAATACTAAAAAATGATTCTCTACCTACTTTTGTGTACTATATACTCTTTGGAGTATGTGTGACCAAATTAATATATAAATCGGAATATCAAATTTCAAGGTCATAATCGACATTGGCTTTTTTATTTCTTTTTTATTTAATGTTTTAAATAATTATTTATTGTGTAGCCTGTATAGCTTTCTTTGTTCAAATTCATGATAAAATATTTAGAAAATGGATAATCAATTAGTATCGGATTATTAACTTGGTATTTGGTGAAATACCAAAGGGCCCTTCAATGAAAAGGACCCACCCACAAGAAACTTTCAAAATATAGAAATAGTATATTTTTTTCAACTTATCAAAAATACGATTTACATATAGTGCGATTTTTCTCGCAGTATAGTTTGAATTCAAAATATGTAGAGATTGGAAGACCATTTTGTTTTTCATAAAAACCAATAGGTTCCAATCCAAATAGTGCGGTACTGTAATCAATAATTACATTTGTGAGATATTTTTCTAATGAATCATATGCAATACATTCATACAATACAGTATTAGTATAGGCATTTAAATACTTTTAAAAGTGTTCTGAAAATTTAACGACCTATTAATTCAAATAGATTCAATATATAAAGTAGTGAAGATAAATATGCACAAATTTGTATTGAAGTTTGTAGGTACTGCTTTTATAGAATAAAAATAATTAGTAAATTAATTGTCGTGAATTTCTGTAAATTTATAATATGTTCACTATTCGAAAAATCATGTATCGAGATAAAAATATTTTAGTAAAAAGAAGATGTGAGCAAAAAACCAAAAATTTCATTTCAATAATTACAATTAATTTAGACATGATCAAACTTGATGGTGTAGGATGTCAACGGGACAATATATAAAAGAATTATTTAAGAAATTTGGGTATATTAATACTGGTAGAGCATCCAACGCCCAAAAATATGGTGGTTCACTTTAGAAGCTATGCATTTTTGAAGACTAAAATAAATTCTTTCTTCCTTTTTTTTGTTTTAATGTCATAGTTTTTATATTTTAAGTATCTTCAAAAATTCATTTCTTCAAAATTGTTCTATACACCACCGAAATTTTGGTACAATCACATAACATTTTTGATTCACGACTTATTATATTAATACTTATATGAATTAATGAATGTTAACGACAATATTTATGGATACTGCAGTCGACTCACGGTAACGCGAATCTACCGTATATACAATTAATTATTTTTAATAATCTTTTAATTTAACCGTCGGATTATATTTTTCTAATATTTTAATAAAATCGCATTATTAAACTTTAAAAACATACTTACTTTTTCTGCAAATAATTATAAATCTCGCTTAATGTTAATTTCTTTTGTGGCGATTCCTTAATAGCCATTGCTATCATATTAATATAACTTAATGGTGGTTTTTCAGCCCGTCTACCTCCAGAAGATTTTTTTGTGGTGTCTGGGGTACTGAGTGGCTGATCGATTTGTTGTGAAGATTTATTCATTGAATTTGTAATCGTAGATGCCCCATGACTGTATCCATTTAATTCAATCGATCCGCTGATATGTCTATTATTTAATTGATTTGAAATACCATTTGTACCAGCAGTTGTGGACGTTGATGAAGATGGTGATAAATTATGATTGTTACGAGTTGTATCTACAATATTGCCGCTAGCACTACTACAATATTTTATTGTTGAAGTGGCTGATTGGGATGACATGCAAAGAGGTGATGGCAAAGATGAATGTAATTGAGCCATAGTATGCCTGCTTGATGATAAGGAAGAGGGTATTTTTGTCATATTAGATAGAATTGATGATGACGAAGGATGATGTGGTGGTGTACTATTTAAGTATCGAATAACATATTGTGAATGTTGTTTATCAACCATAACAGCAGGATCAACCGCATTACTAAGATACGGTATAACAGGTTTTTCATCCGGATTATTTTCATTATCAATTAAATTATTATCATAAGACGATGTTGGCAATATAGTTGTGTTACGAATTGAATATAGTTGTGACGAACTACTTGAATCCACATGTTCTTCTGCTTTAATCATTTCTAAGAAATTATCAATCCACTCAATAAAATATTATACAATAGTTAAGAAAGAACTTTATATTTAAAGTAATCTTTTTTCACTTTACAAAAAGGTTTTTTTTAATCCATATTTTTACTAAATTAAAAAACAAAAACAAAATAATAGTCGATAAGCAGTTCTTAAAACACATAGTTCGATATCCACAATCGACAAAGACAACAATTTTCATTCATTAAATTTAATTTGCAAATAAATAATTTTTAAAGATTCAATTTATTTTAATATAGTTATATGTAATATTCGATTTCTAATCTGTTATAATTCTAATACGCTTCATGCGTCCGAACTAAACGAATTTCAAGATTAAACTAACAAGATTCAAATTGAAATAAGCCTCATTGTATAAATTTGTTTTAAAGATATTTCTTGAATTTTTTATTAACGCACATATACGATATGCGATCATCATAATATTACACATGGGATATTACAAACGTAAAACGATCGTTTTTGGTTGGCTGTTGTCAGTCGTGTGTGGAATATCTAATTTATGCGTGTATGTGTTCCGTTTTTAACTGAATTGCATATGTGGTTGACACACACTATTGTAAATAAATAAATAAATATTTATTTGGTTTTACTCGTACTTTCGTTCAATTCAGCATCATTCATTTTTTTTCTTTTTTCTTTTAAATTAATTTGTAATTTTTCGTGTATAGTTAAGTTCATATTTAATACTGCATAGATTTTAATTAAAAATTAAAAAATGGTTTATAAGCAATTATATCTAATATCAACTATTTTCCATACTTATTTATATAATTAATAATAATCAAAAAGAATAGAAGTATTTCAAATATAAATAAAATTTTCTATATGCACGTCATATTACCTATATAACAAGGGATATTTATTCACCTTGGTGTGAAATTCACATACATTGATAAGGCGGAGCTAACAAAATGATTGGTTGGCATATGATGTTCTGTTAAACATCTTCATTACCATTTTAATGATGGCATAAGGCGCACACTTTATGATAGATAAATAAAAATATTACGATTTTTGTATGTGTTAGTTTTAGTTTTAAATTATTGAGCAATTAATTTTGGTATATGGGTACCTTGTGCACATGAATACAATTAGTTAGAATTCATTAATTTATAGTCCAATAAAAAATATATTGAAGTTTTTTTTTCTTTTTTTTTTTTTTGATATTTCTCAATGACGTATATGCGTATATGCATAGAATAGGTATACAAAATAATATTACATCAATGAGAAGAATTATAATATAAACAAGAAATTTCTTCGAAATTGCATCATAAATTAAAAATATTTCAAATTAGAGTTTGTGATGATCGGTGAATTTGAAGTTATTTTCCTGTAAAAAATTATCTATAAGAATAGCACATAATTTTTAGATCAGATTTCTCTTGTAGATCTTTTATTTTGAAAAATTATTATTTAATTGTTTCATGTATTAAAATACGTTATGTGTTTGTTTTTAGGCTGCATAAACAATAGTCAAAAGTAGTGCGATGTTACGATGTACTTATTTATTTCTTCTAATTAATTCTCTAAACTCTTGACTTATAAGGTGTTAGTTAATTATACTCTTTAATTTTTCCACATGCAGTACATTATTATGATGATGTAGATTCACAGATTATCAAAACATATGTAATATTCCAAAGACATCAAAATATAAGAATAAAATGATCCTATTTTAGTTTATTTATATATACTATTAAATGCTTTTCACAATATTAAAAATAAAAATTTACTTACTAGAGAAGAGCGCATGTTATTAAAGATTTACTAATTAAATTTTGGTACAATTATTAAAATATATTTCTTAAAAAAAAAAAAAACATTGCATAAACAGTTTATCTTGAGAATGATTGTTCCAATAAATAAAATTTAATTTTCTTATCATACTTTTAAAAATATTTATAAATATTAATTGGAAAATCTTTTGGTCAAGATAATTACTGCTCATTTGTAAGATTTGTAAGAATGAACTTGAGAACACATGTTTCATTAGGCACCTAGATTTAGATTACTTTCATTACAAAAAATATTATATAAAGTAAATCTACAAAAATTGTAGATAAACAATAAACAAATCGGACCAATACTTAGACATAGTTCATTTGCTGGTTGCATATTATTATCATAATCTCGAATAAATATTTTTTGTTATTTTTTTAATAACGTATACAATTGTGACGTCATATTGGAAACAAAAAAGAAAAAAAAAGCACACACATTCTGTACGATGTGATAGTTTAGTTAAAATTCTTTTAGTTTAGATTATAGCTGTGTTTAATTATAATATATAAATATATAATCATTGACTGGAAATTAATTAGTTGTTTATTATGAATACGGTGTATCCCAAAAACAGTTCTATTATAAATATTAGGGAATTCCATAAACAATTTATAAAATTGTGGTTTGCACTTAATGGTTTACGTCGGCCGTTAAATATACAAGAAAAGTTGAATCAGACTAAATGGCTACAATTGAAAAATAAATTAAATATTTCTTCTTTATTTTAATTCATTTTTTTTTATATATATATATAGTGATTTACTTTTGTTTCGTTTTTGCACGGTGAAAAGATATTTTTATAATATATTTCGTTTCAGACACAAAAGAAAAAAGAAATTATTCATACATAATTGAGATGTAATTAATCTAACTGAAGAGTTACTAAGTTCACGGTAGATCATTCAGCAGAAAAAAAAATTTTGGGGCGTATAAGAAAGTGTCATATTAAAATTTCATCCTTTTATGTGGATGGAGATAATTTAACCAAAAAAATAAAGATTAAAAAGAAAAATTCTGAACAGCATGAAATATACACTTTAATTTGAACTTTTCAGCTCATTTATTACTTACTGGTCTAGCCTATTGCTATTGTTATACAAATCAAATTATTGTTCGATTTATAATCTAAGATTAATTTGGACAATTTTCGCCCAGTTTAAATTTATCTTTTTGGGTATAATTAAATAAAATTATCACTGTCATTGAATGTGTCTACTTTAAATATTCTAAAATCATTCCAAAATTGAAACAAAATCTGTGATTCTGTCTAAGTGGACTATCTGATTTTGGTGGTCGATTTAGACGAGTTTAGTAGCATTCCAACAAAAATAAGTATCTAACAATTTTTCATTTCAACTTTATTTTCCATTTAAATAGAAAACTTTTTCCTATGCATCTAACTGTCCAAGTGCTTCAATTATGAAAATAGTTCTGTTATTTGAATTTTACCATTTTAATTTCAAGAAAACAATGAATATAATAATAATGAGAAAAGAACTAGCTACCAATGGTACACAACTTCACTTTTGTAAGAAATAAAAAAAAAAAATCTTGGAAATTCAAAAAAAAGCCCGTATGTATATTTTTCTTAAAAAAAATTCTCCGTCTTTTGGTATGTCGACCATATAAATCCGCCCGACCAATCCTGAGATTAGGAAAAAAAATTGTCAAACCAATATTTGTTTTTTTTCAAATTTTTTTAAATTTCTCCAAAACGAAGTAAAAGAAGAAAAGTTTGATTGAACTTAGCACACTTCCTTCCAAATGCTTCTCTTCTTAAGTTCTTTCATCAATTTCTTATCATATAAGTATTATTATTTTTTTTTACATTAAATATTATGGTTTTTAATATGTTTTTTTTTTAAATGAATTAAAGAAACTTAATGCGCTAAATAAATATAAAACTTATCTTAAAAATTGATTTAATGAAAATGGTAAATTTCCATAATCTAAAATTGAGCAGTATTTAGCTTAGGTCTGTGTTTTATGCTCATTTCAATAGACGCGCCGCATAATCATGAAATAAACGATAAAGTGTTGTCCAATGTCCATTCAGATTTCAGTCTATTCTTTACTATTTACATACAGGCATGAATATATTCAAATATAAAAATAAACAAACAAATCTATATTTTATAGAAAATTAGCAAACACGATCACATCAATTATTCCTCACAAAAATTAAACGTGTTATTAATAAAATAAATTAATGACATATAATACTAGGGTGGTTTGTTGTTTGTATAGGAGTTCCAAAAGTTTCGATTTTTCTAGTTCCAAAAGTTACCGCGCAATCCAGTTGAACTTGATAAATTTTTGAAAAAATCATCATTTTTCGACATTTTTTCGACATTGAACCCGTATGTATATCTCAAGATCTAAGGACTTGACTTCGATATAAAAAAAAGTTTCAGAATTTATTTCTGCGAATGAAAATCATAAAGTTTCGAAGTTTCATAAATCCTTTTAAAAGTTATAGAACTTAGAAGATGAAAAAACACAAAACACTCAAAATCACAAGTTCAACTGGATTGTGGCTAAAACTAAAAAAATTCGGACCAAAACATTAAAAATAGTCGTTTTAAGTCCAGTCACATCTAAAAATGCTTTTGGAGCTAGAAAAATCGAAACTTTTGGGAAACGAACCACCCTAATATAAATACTGAGTGCTAACAATGAAAGCTATAAGGCTATTGTTAATTTTATTTATTTATAATAAAAAAATATTTTCTATTCATTTTTAGCTTAGTACAGAATCAATAACGAATACTGCTAATTATCTAGATAACTTTTTTTTGATTACTTCTCAAAAACAATGTCAATAAGAATTTGAAACTAGCTTATGCCCTAAAATTATCATTTAATTAGTTCATTAACATTTAAATTTATTCACTTAAGTACCTATACATACGTAAATTAAATTATTAAATGCATGACATTTATCATACTTAAGAATAAACAAATCGAAATAAACATTTTTTTCTTTTTATTTGGGATCAGCAGAGTGTGATGTAAGCATGCCACATGCACACCTACTCAAACGTATATAATATAGATAGAAAATAGTCAAGTATAAGTAATAAAATATATTAAATATCTATAATATTCACAACATAATACATTACCTCTAGCTGTCATAATCTTCATTTATCAGATCATAAATTACAATTTTTGTTTTCTCCTCTTGGTATAAAGATTAACAATTAAAATACGATATAGGCGAAGTAAGAATATTATTTAAGCTGACTTAAGTGCCTCGCTCTTCACTCGTGTATTAGTTTCATTTATTGTAGTAATAGATAATCAAAATTTTTTGATAGCATTGCGACACTGAGCTTTCCAATAAATTACTGAAATACTCCCAATCACATACATAAATATTTATTTATTTATTGTACAATTAATAGATTATTAGCACTCTTACGTGAAATTCATAATCAACATCCACATGTATGCTGTTTTTCCAGTTCAATTACATTGATTGTTGCCATGATGGAGATTTTAAAATAAATTTAACGTGGAAACCATCAAACTTTGTCTCATCATTGAAGATGTGTATTTTTTCTATTTTTATAAAATTAGAAGAGATATATTAATTGATAACTTCACAATAAACTCTCCTATATATTTATGGTCGATGGTCCCACATTTATTTATCATCGTCTGAATTATCGTCCGAATTATCATCTGAATGTGATTTTAGATGGAGGTGTGAGTGAGAGATGAAAATCTATTATCACGGTCAAAAACATAATTCTCGCTTATACTCACATCTATGGCGGATATCCCATATTAGTTCGTATCAACTAACTTATGTTCTAACCGTGATAATACGAGTAGATGTCAGTTTGAGTGAGATGAACTACCGTATCTATTGAGCATTTCTGACAACACCATAGCTAAGTCAAAAATTATGAAATATCTATCACACTCCTATCCTATCTATTATCACAAGTTAGTTTATAAGAATGTGGGATAACCTACTAAGCTTTATTTTCTATATTATAACTCACCGATTAAAAATTAATTCAATCTTCACATATTTAAATGCGCAACCATGATATTTATCTCACCGGCAAAAATAATTATGTTAAGTAAGAATAAACTTAAATTAAACCATAGATGAAAATAAGAATTATTTTATAATAATGATCACTAAACTTAACTTTTCCATTGAAATGTTTTGCAATGGAAAGCAACACAAAAAATTAATAGAGACCGATGAAATGATATGAATAGCCTAAATGAAAATAAATTTTTGTGCGTACTGGATCATACTTTATCCTCTAGCTAGCTAAAATAAAATGAGGTCACTAATTCTCTAAGCAAAGCTATCAACGCTATTCTAATAGTTCTTTTTTTTCTTTTTGATTTACAAACCGTTTTGTTCTATAAGTGATATTTGATAATAATTTTATTTTTTATAAAATATCGCATTAAAGAAAGAATTTAGAATATTTTATTTTAGATATCAGATATATTTTGGCAATACAGTGCTATCGTCACACTAATTTTATATAAACCAATATTTCACAAAATTTAGCTCATATCTCACACTAATTTTTAACAACTTCATTTGAAATATGTAAAGAATACGGTAGTATAATGCAAAATCACATATATAAATGAAAATTTCCGAAAACTGTTTAAATTGAAAATTGAAGTTGAAAAATTGTTCAATTTGTCAAAAAATCAATCATGTTTCGAACTTTTCATTCATATATGAGTTTTTATACATCTCTTGTTCTTTTAAACGGTATCCCGTATAGAAACACATATCGTCAGAATTATGTTCAGAACCATGGTCAGCACACAAAAAAAAAATGTATTGACTCTTCACACATATTTGCATAGAAATGGTATTTTCTAACAAATGCATTTGTTTTTCTAATATTTTGTGATACTTGAAGATTCTTATTGAAAAATGCCAAGTAATTAAGTACTCAAATATTTTTAATAAGTTTTTTGAATGGACGTGAAAATACTAATTAATTCAATAAATAACGAAGTAAAATAACAATGGAAATTATGGTTCATAAGTATTACTAGTTGAGCCATTTGTTTCTGCTTTTTTTCAAAAACGTTGTGTGAAATACTCATTTATACAAAAAAAAAATAAAAAATAAGATTAGTGTTATATTTGGATTTGCTTAAAATGTTATAGAAGTCCGGCTCCGTTTATTTTCATTTATCAAATATATTAATTAGAGTCCTATTTTTAAAGCTAGAGTAAAAAAAAATCATACTAAAACCTGAGTAAATGAATGCCTCTAAGCTAAATCTCTGACTCACCTAGAGAGGTTTAGTCCGTATCTGCAGCATAAGTCTGAATTTTCTAGGATGTGATTATGGTTTAATCAAAAATAAATATTTGACAAAAAAAAGTCAGATACGAGGTACAGCACTTTAACCATTTTTCAGATAAAGGCTTCTGATCTTTAACCATCGAAAAAAATGGTGAAGGGATTATAGTTTATTTTCTAGTTATCTAAAAAATCATTTAGTTTTGTCATGCTCTAAATATAAGTTAATTAAAAAGTAGGGCATCATTTTAAATCTATTTGCTTACATTTCAGATTCTTGCTGATTTCTATAAAATATCCAGAGCACTAGTGAACGTATCGAAAGCTCAATATAACATCCATGGGAAAAATATTGAAAATATTCCAAATCATAAATGATATATTTTTAATTACAAATCTTTTTCAAGTCACAAAATATTTAAAAAAAAAAATATTTCACAACCAATTCCGTTCATTTTCTGTCACTTTATAAAGCACTCTAATAAACTTACTGGGAATTTAATTTTCTATTTAATTAATTCTGTCGTTGCTTGCGTTTATTTTTTAAGTAATAAAAACTGAATGATTCGTACAAAATAATATTAATAATAATAAAAACTTTATATAATATATATTAAAATGATACTTATCCGATAATATTCTCCATTTGTACGTATGTTCGTTATTTCTTTTTCAATTATTTATTTTAATATCATCAATATAATACACGCATGTTAAAAGGTTTTATTTTTCATAATATACATTCATAAAATTATATCTACCTAACGTTACATATTGTACATACGTGATGATATTATTATCGTATCTAAAAAAGTTTTTCTTTTTCTTTTTTTTTTAAATTTTTTGTCTGAATTGTCTCTGTTTATTTACATGGTGCAGACAAATTACAATTCGGAATATTTAAAATAAATAAATATTTGCCTAATTCTGGATCATTATTAAAGCAATTAAATGAAGAAAAAATAAAACAAAAAAAATATTACATTTGAAAAATGTTTTAAGAAAAGAAGTGGCATGCACTTAGTTTTGTTAAAATTAAAATAAAAAAAAAAAGAAAAACAAAACAAAACAAAATTTGCCACTCAATGATTTTGAAAAGAAATATTTTAAGTTTATTGTCTATAGAATTATGCATGAAATAAAAAACTGAAAGCGAATTAGATTAAAGTAAATTAATATATGGAATATTTTTTAGATAGTACTTTTCTCATAAATTATATTGTGTGACTAATATATGCCTAATTCGTTAAAAAAAACTTTTTATTACATTATATTATTTACGTAATAGTAAGTCATAGTTTTAGAAGCATATTTACAAACATATCATATTTTGTATTGAAGGATGATAGTTAAGAACAACAACAAAAAAATAAATCTAAAATCAAAACAAATTAAATAGCATAATAAACAAAAATTAAATAAGATGCATAACATTTAGTATTCTTTATATTATAGTTGCGGATGCTTTTGGACTAATAATTTTTTTTTTGTTTTAATTTTTTTTTATAGCCGTTTTTTTATGATTGAACCCTTCGTTCGTATTATGTTCAGGGACCTACACTTGTTGGTATATATCCTTCAATATTAATATGATATAGTCGGTGCATAACGTAAATAGGTTTACCCAAAACTTGCATCCATATGTTTTATTTTAAATACACAAAGAAATAAAATTGTTACCAAAGCATTTTCATATCTTATTTTATAAGATGTGACGTTTACATTTAAATGCAGAAAATTGAATTTTATCCAAGACAAAATTAATGTGTAGTATAAACATACACAAGCTCAAAATATATTTAATACATTATAACAGATAACGTTATAAAACATTAAGTTAATTTATAATTATTTCATATTGTAAAATAAACTATTATGTTGTAAATTAAAATTATTGTGACGTAAAGTGGACTGGAAATGATTTTTCACAAAACTGTGACAATAATTAAATATATTTTTTATATACAAGAAAAATCTCTTTCAATTCAAATATAATTTAATCTAATAAGTAATTCAAAAATAAAATTTTGTAATTACTTTAATATACTTTACAATTTCCTGTTACTATTACTTCAAAAATCAAAATTTAACGTACGGATAGTATTATCAGATAATGTGTACGTGTAGTAAAAATTTGTTGCAAAATAAAAAAGAAATTTGATTCTAATTGTGATTTGTTCGATGCCCCTCCTTGCCCCACTCTCTTTTATACTTGAAAATGGTTGTAAACTTTAAAGCAAATTTCTTCTAATGATAATAACTCAGTGAAAAATCAACTAATTTTGAACGCTGATAGCTTCCTAGACGCATAATAGAATTGTCTAAAACTTCCACCCC
>JAABKK020007229.1:0-25333 GCA_011634745.2 Catotricha subobsoleta
CATAATACAATAAGGCATATAATTGCTTGAAAAAAATTATGGAGATTGCCGCTTTTGGAATTAGACCCCTCATATGAGCTGCGTTAAAAATACAATTTCTCAATAAAAAAAAAATAATAAAAATATGAAATAGTAAAAATTAATTTTATGCTTTTAATTCACTTAATTCTATTTACTTTTATATATATAAAATATTTGATTAGTTTTATGGGTTTTGCGGTTGTTGTTATTGTTGTAAAGTTTTAATATCTAAATAGATTGTTATTAACTGGTGGTATTACCATTTAAGCCGTTTGTATTTTCTTTGTTTTCAAAAATGGTTGTTAGTTTTTCATTTCTCAAAAGATCTCCCTTTAGACAATTTGCATCGTTATTAATAATGACATTATGACCTTTAGTATCACCGCCAATAAGCGAATGGTGATGACCATTGTTTTGTAGTGTCTTTGATTTCTCATGATATCCATTGATATACTCTGTTTCTGATAAACTACAATTATCATCAAGGAAAACATCATTATTATCCACCGCCTGTGATAAATGCCGAAGGATTTCAGTTTTAATCGTATTTTCCGTAATATCATTTTCCATATTATGTGATGATTGTTGCCGTACAAATGTTGTCCATTCATTGGTATTTGAATCCAGATATTCCATTGTATTTAAAAAGAATTTACCAGCAAATCCACCAATTGCATATAATTTACCAGACACAGAAACAACAGAGACATTAGCGCGTGGTGTTGTCAAATTAGGACCAACTATCCATGTTTTACTTTCCTCATCAAATATTTCAGTGGAGCTAAGTGAATGGGTACCATCGCTGCCACCGACTGCATATAATTTTCCATTAAATTCAGCTAAACCGCAACCACGCCTTGGTGTTAATAGTGACGGCGCAAATGTCCATTTATCTGTATCTGGATCATATGTTTCAACTGAGCCTAAGCAATTCCAAGCATCACTGCCACCAGCCGCCCATACTTTATTTTTAAAAGATGCAACACCAACCTGATAACGCCCCGTATTTAATGATGATATTGATGTCCATTTGTCGTCAAGAGGACGATAAACATCACACTGTTTAATACCAATTTGTCCATTCCATCCACCGACACAATAAATGCGACCATATAATGAACATACACCCGCATTGCTTCGTGCCAATGGTAATTTACAACATTTATGCCATTTTTTACCATTTTTCTCCAAACGTTCAACGGTGTCCAATTCAGTTGTACCTAAAATTGAATTAAAAAAAAATTATTCACTTCAATTAATATGAGCTTAAAATAGAGTAAAACAATGACATTGCTTCATCTATTAATTTGTATGACAGGTATTAAGTACAGCACTATCCCTGTGAATGGTGGATTTAAAATAATTAATATATTTTAAAAGTGAAGACAGAATTTTTAGATTATTTGGGGACAATAAACTGAATTGTGAAAAAAAAAATCTAAAAGAAAAACATACCATTACTACCACCAACTGCATAAACAGTGGAACCCAAAACAGCTATTTGTACTCGGCCTCGAGCTTCACTCATATTCGATTCAATATTCCATTCATTTATATCGGGACTGTAGGATTCAACACTTCGTAAGCAATCACCACGATCGTAGCCTCCACAAACAAGTAATTTACCATCCCATTCTGCAACACCAAGTCCACATTTTGGACCAGACATGGCAGCTACTTCACAAAACAATTCTGGTTGATGACATAATTCTTCATCAATTTTAATGTTGCCAGAAATACTCCCATTGCTACTGGTGCTACTGTTGCTCAATTGTGAATTCATTGTTAGCGATGACACAGATTCCGGTGCATGTACTGGCGATGGTGTGGTTGGCGGTAAATTTAAACGTAATTGAATTGAAACTCGCGTTAATACACCATTTAATGTTGCCAATGCTATAAATGTATTTTCACCAACTCTGGCGGAACCAATAACATTCCAATCGGGCTCAATACTGCTTTTGTCTTCACGTTCACCAATGTCACGTGAATAAATTAATACACGGGGTCTTACTGGTGCTGCCAATTGCTTACGACGTCCTTTGTTGTTTGGACATTTAAGCACAAGCCGTTTATAATCTTGTACCAAATCAGACTCAGATTCATGTCCTGGTGGCAAATCAGAGCAATCCTGTAAAGAATTATCTAATGCCAAATATAGGAGATGCGAACGTTCTAATAAATGTGTCATATTGAAGGTTTCTTCGGTTAATTGACGCTTTACCCAGTTCAAAACAAGACGACATAATGATTGATGTGTCACCACAGACATTTCCTGTTTTGTTTGATACAAAACATCTATAGTTGCACATGACAACTGTAGAAAAGCGGCAGTATGTGAAACTGCCTCAAACTAGTTATAAAAAAAAAAATATTTCATTATTTTTATTTTCTTTAATTATAATCATAAAACTATGATTTCCATCGGAAATTTATAAACATAAATTATATTCACATATTTAAAAGGTATTATGTATATTGTATATTATGTACAAACCTCTTTTGATATAAAGGAATCGACAGACATTACAAATGTTTTATTTTTATTAATGCCCGGTAACGATCGTATTTCAATACAAGAATCAGCACACAATTCATCGACAAGATGACGAGCACATTCATTAATAATATTCTCAATTCGAAGCTGCCATGCAGCTAAATACACATCTTTTACTAAAACATCTGGAACTTCCAATTGAGCTGTATAAGCATATTCAACTATTATCTCCAATGCCATTTTTGTTAATCCTCCATTTAAACGATAGCTTGGTATTCCATCACTGTGTCTATATTGGCTTTCCTGTACGCATAAATATTATCCAAATCGAAAAAAAAGAATAAATAGCAAAATATAATTTTAATTAATATCATTGAGTGATGCAATTAATAAAAATAAAACAGAAATTATCACAACAATATAATAAATAACATAATATTGTTCGTAAATATATTTTTCTATTTTCTTTATGTGAAAATAATATTACCTGTTCAGCTGAAAATAACTCCATCAAATGTGGTGATACGCAAGCCAAAACATTTTTGTGTGCATGAATGTCCGAATTGTCGACCTACAGCAATAGTAAAACACAACCTAAATTGTGTGAAATTTTTTCCAACCACACACAGTACAGAGAGGGAAGGAGGAAAATAGAAAAAATAATAGATACAGATTACTAAAATTTTTTCTATTCGTTAACAAATTATTTAACAGATTTTTTTTTATTTTTAATTCAAAATTGACATGAATGAAATCGCCATAGAAGTCACAAACAAAAAAAAAATACTCACTCAATTTCTTGACTTTTTTTTACATATTGGTACAAAAAGCAAGTAGTGACGACGATAAAAATTTGAAAATAAACAAATTATTAGATATTTTAGGTATAGTTAAGGTAATTTTTACCTTGCTTTCGGGAAGAATACATTAATATCAATCAATACTTTGATATTATTATCGATTTCATTAATTTTAGTAGGTATGTCTCACAACCCATTTTTAATCTGACGCGTTTATCAATGTTTTGAGAAAATTTAATAAATTTAAGTTTTTTTTTAGAGAGATTTTTTCCATCACTATATTTCAATTGAAATAGTTGTGTTACATCTTACTTGTGTGTGTGATTTATTTTAAATAGATAAATGGTTTTCAACTTACATTAATGATGACATCACAGAATAGGCGATGTTTTCTCATTGTGCTCAATGTTTGTAAAAATGATGCCTTTAAGGAATTATCGGTAAATTTAAGGAAGCCACAATCCTCCATTGCATCATCTATAAATACAAAAAAAAAAAATTAGAATATTAATTTTCTTTGTTTAAAACCAGATAATTTGTAAATTATTTCAGTGACGACTAAAAAAAAAAAAGAAAAAAAGACACGTTGATATAATCTAAGAACTATAATCTGGTCTATAAATATATTTCAATGGTCACGTGTCTCACAAATCACATTACAAATACAAATTCATTCCTCGTAATCTATAAATGAAACCAAACAAATACCTTTCAGAAAGACTGTGAAACTTTGTTCCTAAGTTAGAAACAAAATGTATTTATTGATTTTGATTGTATCACAAATTCCAATTAAATAAACACATGCCCTTTGTAATATGCATCGGATGAATACTTGACTATTTCATATAGCTTCAGCTCTTCATTTAGACCGCATTGTTCTGCTTATACTCAAAATCATTTGACTTTAATGTTTGTCATGCAATGAAAATGGTAAATTATGGTCGATAAAAGGTAGTTTCCTAAACAATTAATTATAAAATTGTATTTAAATTTAAATTCAATCCTATATAAGCTCAATACAAATAAATTCAATGTGTCAAATAACACATTTCAAATTGCAAAGAAATAAAATTCAAGGCCAATTCAATTTATACTGGAATTATATCGTATCCAAGAAAAAGTAAATGAAACATTGCACAATGTCTTATAATTCAATTTCAGTTTAATTTAATTCATTTATTAGCACATTTTTTTTTTTTTTTAGCTGAACTACTCTGACGCTAGAAGAATGATATCAATCATAATTTATAATATCAACCATTCGCCTAAGTACATTTAAATTATTACAAAATACTCCACATTATTTTTATGCATATTGTATTGCCTGGTTACGTATTTGTTAGGATGTTGTACGTAGGCTGTCGCGCTGATATAGATCATCTAAATGGCAGGCAGACAAGACACTTTATTTTGATTTGCATAATTTTGCTATAATAATATCATATTTGAGCTATAATAAATATTAAAATTAATATCGCATAAATGAAGGGTATGGATATTTCAAAACTATTATATGTTACTTAAACATAAATAAAAATTACTTTGAATGGAAAATGAATATTTTTATTTGACCAATTTATCGTTATGACACGCGCTGAGACTTCTCTTGGCTATTTGAGTTTGATTTAAAAAAAAAAAAAATGTTGTTTATTCTATATTTTCCGTTTATTTTGAAAAGTAATTATCATTTTTATTTTCAAAGAATTTTGGTTTTTGATTATTTATCGTAATGCAACGGAATGGATTGCGGAACAAATTTTTATAATAGACCTACATTTATGATTTGAAATAAATTTGCTATATTCTAAAAAAAAATAAGAATGAATAAGAAAACTAAATTACAAATTCTATCCATGAGATAATTAATTTACTATTAAAAAATATGAATTTTATGGACAATCATTAAAAATATGATTTTAATTCTTAGCACAAGCAATAAGTTTTTAATTCTTATTAAAAATTGTGTTTATTCTTTGATTTAAATTATATTTGTGTTTATGGAGGTTACTGCGAATTAAATTCACTGCAATATTAAAATAAATCGTTGAACAAAAATAAATATAAATAATATAAATAAATAGAATTGGTAAATTATTTTTGTGAAAATGTTTGGTTAATAATATAAATTGAATGCATTGAATCAAATCCTAATTATAAACAACAAGAAATCCGATAATAAAAGAAAACTAATCAAAATTCATTAAATCTAAATAGTATAACAGGTTGGTCTTACCCAACGAACAAGAAATTTGTGAAATGTTTCTTTGATGTAACAAAATATTTATGTCGTCTTCTTCACATATTAAATTAAACATTATGCACACTCTAAGCGATTGAGCTATTGAATAAAAACTAAATATCATATGCCGCCGCGATGATGCTGGTTAAAATCTAAATCTGCTTTTCTTTATTTCTATCTTTTCGTATTTTAATTTGAATATAATTTTAAAAAAGAAGAAAAACAACAAACAATGCGTGTCTTAACAAAGCCTCTGAATGTGTGAATATAACAAACAAAGAAAAAAAAATGCTTCAAAGTTTATTTTTGTGTGTGTTTTTTCTTTCTTTTTGTTTTTATTTATTGTTATTACAATTTATATGTGTTTCCATTTCGCATCTCATCACTTTTAGAATATTAGAATATTTCAATGAGCAATATCAGTTCTCCCGATTCCGATTCGACAAATTTATAAATATCTTTTATTTGTTTTAAGTCATAAGTTGATGTTAAACATTAATAACTTTTTCTTGTAAAATTTATAGAGCTATTTTTGGTTTGATCAACGACGACATCGACGAGCCCACCGCAATGTTTTCTCATTTCTTTCGTTTCGTCTTCTTCATCTCGCAAAACAAATTGCTGTTATTATATTATTGTTATTCAGTATTCTATTCAAATTTTAACGATTGGATAGACAATATACCAATGTATGTACGTCTGCTTATAGTCAAAGTAATTGTGTCTAGCAAGCGCGATTATTATATTTATTCATTTTCCATGCTGGCAAATTCATCAAAAAAAAAAAAAAAGAATATGTATATTTGCATATATATAAAAAAAACGTTTTGGTAGATGAGAAACATGTGGATATTTTGCTTTGTTAATACAGTGAAATGCCAAAATAAAATATGACATGAATGGTTTTTAAAATATATTTTGTAATTTTCGACATATTATTTTGTTTACCACATTTTTCATTTCAGTTGTATTATATGACAAAAATTTTCAAACAAAAAAAAAAAAAAAGTAAATAAACCTAAACGGATGTATAATTTATCTCTTGGGACATTCGACAAACTTTTTCTTTTATGAATCATTCAATATCAATATACTTGAAGTCAATAACATTTAATGACATGGGCAAGCGATAGTACAAGTACAAAACTATTGTTATTTTTATTTTATTTTTTTTTATATATATTTCCATTAAGTACCTGTCCGGAATTTCAGTTAACTCCTTAGTTGACATGGTTTAATAACATTATTTAAAATGTATACGTATATACTTCGATCAACCCACATCACGAGTGTGCGTTAAAAAAAAAAAAAAAAAACTCGTGAGCGAGAATGATATACAGCTTATTTATATAAATATAATACATAAAAAAAAAAAAGAAACACACGAGCTATAAAATATTAGATGTTGCCTAAGTAGCACACTTGTCTGTCTATATGTAGTTAGTTATAAATAATTTCTATTCAAAAGATTATGAATTATATACCGAATATTTTTTTTAAATTTATTAATTCTATCTTTATGAATCGAAAAGATTAGAAATAATCTATAATATTAATTAATATTCCTCAGCATATTCATTCATTCTTAGGGTCGGCTTATCAGTTGACTTTTAACTATAGGTTAAAGTTAACCGACAGTTTATCTATACAAAAATCCACTGATTAAGCCGAAACTAATGGTTTAAATAGTTAATCGTCAATTGATAAACGGATTCTCTTAATCATATCGAGACTCTTCAATTTAATTTTTTTAACAAAATATTTGTTGTGAAAAAATGCAGGAAAGAAAAAAAAATAACTTGTAAGTAGCAGTTTATGAGATGTGAACACTTCACTTAGTTATTGGTTATGTCAATTATAATAAAATTGTGTCAGAAGAAAGCTTAACCTGTTATGAAAGGAAGGTGATCTAATTGACGATCATTCGTTTTTCCAATTAGGCCATCTAGTCACAAGACCCATTATCACTAGTGATAATGTAAAATAATAATATTGTGAAAAAATTCATAGAGAAGTTTTAAAAACACACGTCAATTTATTAAATTTAGAAAACGTACGATAGTAAGTTCGATACTCACATCACGTGAATTCTTTACTTTGTTCAATTATAATAATATGAATTTTGTACAATAATAATGCGTATACCACACAAAATTTTCATATTCTCGATAAACTGTAATTTTAAACTTGATAAGTAGCTTGATTTTAAATTAATTATGTAACGAGCTTTTGTTCTATAATACCTCGCTAATATAACAACAATAGGTTTTATTGGTTTGATAACTATGATATTACGAGTATAATTCACTTAATAGGAATGGTAAGGCTTGAAACGTATGCGATGCGATAATAAATTATTTTCATTATAAAGTTTTCTCGTGCGTCACTGTCACGCCATTAAGTAAAATTTTAATAAAATTGCATAAAATATTATCAAAGCATTGACACATTAATGGTATTACATTTTCTAATTATTTTTTAGGTTCTGTGCAAATTTCTAAAGGAATGATATATTACTATAATAGGGAACTTGTTTATTAAAGTGACATGGAAATTTAGTTTACCTTTTAACATGTCAACCTTTTTTCTGTTTTATATATTTTTTAATGTATGTATGGATGAGTATTTTACAATGTTGTTAACTTAATGTATAGTTAAGATAGCAGGTATAGATGTATTTCAAGTTCATAGATGGTGTTTTTCCGGGAATTGCATACATGTATTGCTTGAATAAAAATGAAATATTTCTCATCCTTAGGTCTGAATTGAATCATAGCAACAGAGTCAATTTAAATAAAGCTTTCCATTTCATTTTTTTTATTCTTTTGTTTTCTTTAAAATTGCGACGAGACAGTTATTTATCATATATATCAACGTATTTATTATCGTTATTAAACCTAACAAAGAAAAATGATGTGACTTTTAAAAAGAAAAAAACATTTCTAAATTTTTACTTTCAAGTTTAAGTATGATCAATGGGAAATCAATAATGCAGAAGGGAATTACTAGACATCCATTTTTGATAAAAACAAAATAAATAATAAAATTAAATGAATATTACAATATTAAATGCGTGCGATATGCCATGTAACTGATAAATGAATTCGATATGACAATTTATGAACAAATAAATATTAATTTAGCTAGTTTTAATAGTATATAAAAAGTAAAATGTGTTTAGTTAGTATGCTATTAAAACTATTGTACACAAATTGTCATAAATAATTATATATATATATAATTGGTATCTATATATATTGCTATTACGTGTCTTATTCATATACATAGACAAAAGGATATTGTGTTATTTGATATAAAAACGAAAGCAACTGTAATGTTTATAATCGTAAGATATACAATCATGTCACAAGAAATGCACGGTATATACTTTTAAAGTAAATAAGTATAGATAATTTATTTTCATATGATATCATATGATATCCAGTAAAAATATTCAGTTAACAAATCAAAAAATATTAGTTGTAAAACAGGACGATAGACTTAATAATGGTATAAATATTCTAGTAGATTGTTATTACATCGTCGACTGAGAGTTGTTTTGTCGCACATCCATTTTTCTTTGAAAGGAAAATAGAACTTAACGACATATACATAAGGTTTATTTTCCTTTCAAAGAAAAATGGATGTGCGACCAAACAACTCTCAGCCGACGACATATATACTTAATAATTTTTTTTTTTCGAAATTTTTGTATTATTTATTTTTACGTAGAGAAATTCCATTTTTATAACTTCATAACGAAAAAGTAAATAGGTGCATGTGATTTGTGAAGATAAAGTCACGATTATTATGATTATTATTGCAGAAATAAGTATCTACGTATTACCATATTTTATTTTTATCAAGAGAACCCATGATGTTGACAACGTCTCGTATCTAATAAATTTAGTTTAACTGCATAATTTTTTTTTTTTTTTAATAATAGTTTGTTGATTGCATGATACGTTCAATCATATGTTTTATATTTTTAATAATAATTAAATGTACGAGTATATGGTGAACATATTCAACCATAATGTCTGATTGCGGAAATAAATGATTCGTTATGACGCACATTTAACTATACTGAAACTATGCTATTGTGAAAAAAAAAAACGGTTATCATTATTATATGCCGTGACTGTACCAACAGTGCAAACACTAATCACCATCTTTTATTTATTTTTATATTAAAATTTAAACTGTAAATTGATTTATTTCGTATTTTAGAATTAAACTTTATGGAATTATGTTTATTGATTTCAATAACCGCATTCCACATATAAAAATACTTAAACAAGCGTAGTGATTAAAACCAAAGATTTAAACGTAATTTATATTAAATTAGATTTCAATATACGATATTATATTTTCCATAGAAATTTCTCTGAAATTTTGCCAATTTACAAATTTATATAAATCGCACAAAACAATTCATTCCGAATTCAATAGCAATTATATAAATTACAACATAACAGCAAATAAGTAAATATAACCATTTTGATTTATTTAATAAAAAAATCCAATTTCTTGATAACAATATTAAAAAAACCAAATGTTTATGCATTATATATATAAATTGATATTCTTATATAAACATTTCGATAATATAGAACACGTGAATTTATAGAACAATATTTAATATAAAAGAAAAATAATTATTTATAAGCTTTAAAGATTAAAAAAAGAAAAAAAAAGTATTTATATATATATAACAAGAATAAGTAAGAAAAAAGAAATATTTTCGATTTCAAAGCAAACAATTTTAATTTCTAAAGATTACATTATCAAGACAAAGAAATTACGTTTTAATTACTGGCGCAGGTAGATCAGATTTAAAATACATCAGCTCCAATTCAAAACGCAGTTTGATAACACGCACCTGTGTCAATTTTAAATAGAAATATGATATAATTTTTTTTTTTGCGTTTTCTTTCGATTCGAACAGATATATTAATATAAAATGAAAATAACATAAAATTTAAACGAAAAATGAAAAAACAAAAAAAAATTCCACTATGTAATCCAATCATATTATGTTTCAAATTGAATCAGTCTTTAACTTTTATAATTTTCAATAACAGATGTAACAATATTATACAATATACTGGAGTCTCTTATTGTAATGAAATCAACCAAATTCTAATAATTTCATTTCTTTTACAATTCATTTCTTTTACAATCATATTTTTCATTTGTTTACGATGATACATGGCATTAAATATAAAATGATTCGTTTTCAAATATGTCAATAGGGAATTTTTTGGTTGTATTATATTGTATATATATTTTTAAATAGATTCAAAACTGAACTGAATTGAATAATTCAATTAATAATTTTATGGAAAATTACAATTGAGTTAAATTTTATTTAATATAAAGCCATAATTCGAAATACATTACATGAAGCATGAATGCATTTTATAAATAAATTTAAAAAGTAAAAGTAAATTTCTTATTGAAATTCGATGCATGGTACAAAAATATTTTTATTTTTTTTTGTAATTTTTGGTAAACAAACTCAAATGACCTTGGTAACAAGTTGAATCAAAGTGAAAAGTCGACGTTTTAACTGCTCTTGCTCATAAACCAAACTCATACATACGAATATACCGCTTCGCGCCCCCGTATTGAAATGTATAAGAAAATCAATATTTAACTGAAAATGATAATATTTTTTTAGTACATAATCATCTATATAACTGTCTGCATGTACATTATTATTTGAAACAACGCAACATAATAATTATTTGATTGTCTAAAATGTGGTATAGAAGATAATATGCGTTAACTTAACAGCGCATAGACAAATAATGTGAACATATATATAACATATATAGATATACTTATATAAACTTTTTTTTTTTAAGCAACACGTATATGTCAACCTAACGTTGCATATAATTATTGTATTTTAGATATTTCATGATAATTAAACTCGGCACGTGCTTATTTTTCCTTAACGACAAAAACGTTTACATTTCGAACAATTATTTTGGATTTTTTCATGAAAATTTTAAAATAGTATATCACATGATAGTTATTTAAATAATTTGTCGATAAAAATTCTAGTGAAATGGAAATTTCCGATTTGGTTTAGATTATTTTAAAGAAAAAAAAAATGATTAAAATTATTTTAAGAACACAATCAAAAATGATTACTACTCGAGATATGATATGAGATTGAGATATGACCGCAAAACCACTAAACTTCGAAGATAGACAGATTTCAGACTAAAAAAAACTATTTGATTGATTTTTGAACCAAAATAATCAATCGTTTTCTTCTTTCATTTCAAATATACACAGAATTTATCTGTATTTTAAAAAATACGGATGTATTCGTTGTGGTTTTCAATATTTGTATGCGCACTGACAGTTTTATTCTCAAAATTACGTTTCGTGGACATTTAACAAATATGAATGAACGAATAAAAAAGCGATAAAAAAGAAACAAAGACTGCACTTTCATCAAAACTTGTAAACAATTCATTATAAACGTTTTCACTGGAAAAAGAAATATTTAATAAAATAAAATTAGTCGATAACAAAAAAAAAAAAAAACTGTTCGGCGAATAATTTATTACATAATACATATTTAATTATAATTGTTCGATATAAATATCGTAATAAATAATTTCTTATAATTCTCATTGATAGAAGACTCACTGATTCAGTCATCTCTATGTATTGATCATAAATAATAAATAAGCTGCCGGACGTATTAATGTAAAATGTTTATTACACGTTATTTAATTTCCGTTATTATATGGTCAAATAATAATAAAAAGAAAAATTGAACTAAATATTTATGCCCAACCACATCACATTCAAATGGAAATAATAAAAAAGAAAATTAAAACGAAAAAAAAAAAATGTTTAACTTTATTATTCAAATATTCAGAAATATATTAATAATACCACTCAATTGGTAATATTTTCTTCATATTTTCTTTAGATTTTCAATTTGTAATTAAATATTATAATTTTTTATTAAATGAATGGATAAATAAATATATTTATTATTTTGTGTACGTACAAAACTATTTTATGTTCATTATAACTTATTGAAAACAATATATGTACAGTACATATATACGTAATAATATTAATAAAATATATTCGGAATTTATAATGATGACCTTCAATATTATCACGATATCGGGGTTGGCATAAAACCAATATATTTAATGATTTACCAACATGAGCTTCACAAGCAGATACGTTATTTAGTTAAAACACAAAAACCATAATACTGCCCGCTAGAAATTAAAAGGTCTTAACTGCAAAATTTTCGATTTTGATTTTTTTTTGTTTTTTGATTAAATTGAAATATAAATTCTTTGCATAAAGGAAACAAATTAAAAAAAAAAAATAAAAAATATTATATTTTTGCCACAAGTTTTATTCTTTAATAATTAATACAACAAACATACAGTTAAGATGTATTTATAATGTATATTCTGTTCATTTACACAAAATGTTAAAATTGTTAGTTGTGACCTTTTAACTTGAAGCGACAAAATTGTATGTCTATAAAAAGAATTATTGATCAAATAAGTTAACGAAACCTTGTTAATGTTATCGGATTAGAGTTATGAATTCATTACAGTATTATAATATACGTTAGCAAATATTAACTAGATACAAAATGCATTTTTTTATTTTTTTTTTGCAATTAGAAAAATCGGTGGTATGTTTTAAATTCTCTTTGATCATTTAACGATTAATAAAACTTGATTTATCGATTTTATATTACTAATATTTTAATTTTAATGCTACAGACTTGAACCATTCCACAGATGGATGTAATGTTCGGAATCGGATTTATTTACAATTTTACTTAGCAAACTGTATCTTTGAAACGACAAATCTGATATGATATCATAATAAATGAGAATAAAGAAAAAACAATGTCCTCTTTAAATGTAATCTGTATATGCAATTCATACAGTTTATACTAAGTAAAATTAGAAATAGTTCAGGACACATTAGAAACTTTCATTTCTCACATAAAATCAGTCATTTGTGTTTGCATTTCAATAAAAAAAAAGAAGAAGAAAGCATAAATAATATTTTATGGAATTTTCATTAATGTGATCAACTCTTGATTTAAAAATAATTTCGTCACTTTAATGCATAGATTTAAAATTTGAAATTTTACGTTAGACATTGTATTTGGATAAAAATTGGAATTTATATGCTGCCTCTAATAACCCATCGATAACGGTTTTATATAGGATTGATGTCGGAAAAGAGCGTCGACATCAATTTCGACATCGATAGTTAATTAGGGATGAGTTTTCAATATAATATTTGATACAACTAAATTGCAACAAATAACAGCAGGATGTTTTTCAATTTAAATGCATTTTATCCGTACAAGTATGTATTCCGAAAACTATAAAATGTGCTTTTGAATAATTAAATACAATTAGTTAACACACTGTTTCCGTGACCTTCACTTCTTAGTCATATACACTTAGTCGTTGAACACTAAGTATAATGCATTTACAAACAATGAAATTTATTCATAACTGACACAAAGCATGGTAACAAAGGAAATTAGAAGTATTAGAAAATTGACAAATGAAATTATAACCATAAATTAGTATTTACCAGATACACATAATTTAGTAAATTTATTTATATTCTAATTGCCTATGGGATTATCAAGACATTGGTAGAAAAAAAAAATAGATATAGAAATAAATATATATTATATGTGCACTTGAAAAAAGTAATATCGTCGTTAAAGTACAAAAAACTGCGTGAGAAACTTTTTCTCCAAATTCAATTTTTAACATAATGTAAATCTATTCTATTATGGATGGCACGTGTTTTACGCCACTTCACAAAAAAAAAAGAAAGAAAAAAGGAAATGACGATAAGAAATATTGAAATTCAATAATGTAAAATTTAACATAAAATTACAAAAATGGTTTTTCCCAAAAAATTTATATTTGAAAACACTTCTTGACTTCTATTTTAAATAGAAAAGAAAATACTGCGTTTTTGAGACATCTTCTGAAGTTATTCAAATTTCTTAAATTTAATTTTTAATGAGAATCAATTTTAACCGATAATTCGTTATTAATTCAAACTAAGAATTTTAGAAGCAGCTTATTTACTTACTTACGATATAAGTACATAAATTAGATATTATACAAAAATATTTATGTAGATAATATTATTACGTTGGTTGTAAATAATTTTTGGCGGAAAATTTGGTATAGGTAAATATATTTTTTTATTTTTTTCTAGAAAATTTAGTCACGATTTTAGCAAAGTCGGTTATTTCAAAAAAAGCACCCGCCAGTAAAGTTCTACTTAGATTCCAAAAGAATGACAATATATTCAATAAATTTAAATGCACTTTTCAAGCTCAAATGATTATTATTATTTTTTCCCTCTTTTTTTTCCAGATTAATCAATTTTATCAGAGTATTTTAATGAAAAATTTAAATTTAAAATAAAAAATACGGATTAAGTTGAGTATTTTATTTCAACTACAAAATTGTATTTATTATCTTAAATAAATATTTAAAAAAAATAAAAATAAAATCTAAATGAAACATACCACTGTCATATGACAATCTCATTTCACTAATATTATATTTCATTCTATTTATCACAATTAATATTTATTAAAAACAAACTGAATCACAGAACAAAATAAAAAAAAAAAAAAAACCCACAATTTTGTTGTTGTTGTTAATAAAAATAAAGATTAACAAGCAAAATTTAAAAAATAATTATACAACAAACAAACAAACGAAAACCCTGCACATCAAATCACCCATGAGAAGAAACCATGCATTTAAACATCATTATGACAAAAACAGATATTGTTTTCAAAATATCCTTCTCGATTAAACAAACATTATAAATTGGATATATATCTAAAAAATATTAGCTCTTGATACAATATGATGTTAATCAAACAGTCCCCATCAGCTGACTGACTGAGTATCTGAATATCGACAGTTAAGTATATTGTAATATTTATTGTCTATTGTTTCTCGATGTAAATAAATAAATGAAATAAAAATACGTCAATGTTTATTAGTTCAACCAATAGATTGTTGTTTTTTTTTTTTCTTTTTTAGTACAGGGTGAGTAAGATAGCTTGCTCATTTTTTATTTAATTATTATGGATAATGACGGGTATTAAAGATTCATGGTAATTTTGTTCTATTCGTCACATTTTTTTTTCGATGCAAAACAATTTTCTTTCAAACGTAAATAATGAAAATTTTTGTCATACACAACACTAGGCGTTTTTTGTATTCAACTGAATATTCTGAATATTCACATAATGTGTCATATCTTGCTGGTTGAAAAGTGAATAAATTGAAGTTCTTCACTAATATATTATTAACATAAATAGAATACGACCGTTTTTTTCATACATATATACTTTTATAATGGTTCAGTTCAATTCAGTGGAAAAATACTGTAAATACTATTTAAAAAAAAAAAACTCCAAAGGCTTGTTTACAATCGATACATATGGGGGTGTAGAGTGTAGTGCGAAAAAGTTATCTGATTCACCCTGTAGATGTATCCGTATTTTAATTTTAATTTTTTTTTTTTTAAATTATACTAAAGCCAAGAGAATACTTAAAATATATACCCATATATATTATATACTTATAAAAGAAGAGAAAAAAAATGGTAAAATATTCAAAATAAAAGAAGACTATAAAAAAAAAAGAATAGAAACTTTTGTCACGTTTTCTTTCCTGTCTTTTTTATTCCAGTTGTTAAAATCTATTTCAAATGAACATGCTTTACTTTTCTTTTTTTTCTTTTTCTTATTTTGTACAACCTCATTGAGGGATTATTTTGAGTATTAATTTCTTTGCTAAGTCTCTTGGTTTGGTTGTAATTGTAAGTAAAATACAAAATAAATCTAAAAACGATTTTGTTTTTTTTTTTTTTTACAAGAGTGGCATGGTGCGTTTGATATAATCCATACAAAAGTTATATAATCAGTCAGACGAAATGAGTATTGATATATCTCAGTGAATTTTTTTTTTCTTCTTTTCGTTTTTTTTTTTTTTTTGTTAAGACAGGTAGTTAGGTGGTACGTCACTGGATGTTTATACAATTTATTAGTTACGTTCTATATGATACACAATTGATGTGAATATGATAAAATTTATATTCAGAAAATATTTGATATTTCCAATGATTTTATTCGGATAATACAACATAAAATTAGCACATATATTAATAGTTTTTTTTAATTATAGTATAGATCATTATTGAAACGTTGGATGATCATAAAATTCATTAAATGAAAAATCATTTTCTTAATTTTTAAATCACATGGTCTTGACGTAGGTATAAATAAATCTTTCTTAAAAGAATTTTAAATTGTATTTTTTTTTTATTCTTTTTTATAATGCAATATTTTTTGAGAATAAAATAAAGTGAAAAAAAAATCAGGATATTTCCAGATCTATAAAAGTACAATCATATAATACCATTTGGTTTTTACGCGTGTATGTTAATTTTATGTCGAAACAAATTTATAATAAACAAAGAATAAGTAAATAAGTACCATTGAAAGCAACCAAAGCAGCTCGTATAATATTTAATGCTTAATAATACATTCTTGAGATTCATGTGATTCTCGATCACTAAGTCATGAGACTGACTATTTCAAAGAAATGACGCAGATATTCCTTGTAAGTGGTTATTTGATTTTTATAAGTCATTGAAAACTCTGTATTCAAAAAAAAAAAAAAACAAACAAATCAAGTATTCTTAGTCAGTATATCCCTAGTAGAAAAACGGTATGTGAATATAATCAGAAATACATTATCTTTGGATATGTCCTCAAAATATATTTTATTAACATATTGTCATACATCTTTCTCTATAAAGTTTTGCATAAGATATGGCTGATGTTACCGGACACATTAGCGAGAGTTATCCTCGTATAGGATTAACATTTTAAGTGGCCGCAAGTGAGAACGGTACATCGCACAGAAAAATCATCCATTACCCACTCCTATTTATTTTCGAAGGCGCAATTTGTCACCATACAATGACACTCCTTCTGAAACCCCTATAAAAAGTTTTAGTGTGAAATTATTTGTTTTTGATATTTTTATAAGTTGTTCTCTACTAAATTTGATTTGATAGAAATCTATTCAGATTATATTATTATCGGAATTAATGGATTTTATACAATTATAATTGATTAAATTTAACCATAAAAAAAAATCTATTAAAATGTCTACCAAATTCAGAAATAAATGTGATAACTTTTTTTTATGTTAATAAAAATCATAACCTTCCTTACTTTTATTATTATTATTATTATTATTATTTTTCTTCTTCTTTTTTCTTTTTTTTTTTGTGAAATTTCTTCACTTATCACCAGTTTGGTGTTTATCAGTCATTAAATAAATTAGCCAAACAAATAGAGCACATATATCATAATTATCACATTTTATATTTACCCTTACACCTACAGGCGCACACAATACAATATGACTTATATTTGAATTGTTTATATTATTATTATTACATCAACAAGCTATAATAAAAGCATATATGAAATTAAATACGTTAACTTATTGACATAGCATAAAGTTAATGGCTCTTCAAATACATGCGAATAATAATCAGTGTTCGTTTAGTTGTATCAACAATTTTCATGGTCATCAAATTTACGATTGTATAAGACATAAAATAAAAATGTACATTTCCATTTTCGAAAATTTAATCACAAAAAAAAAAAAAAAAAACATTGACATGTGTCTGCATATAGAAGCCGCAGTGGTTAAAATTTAAATCTTGTATTTACGAAAACAAAAATAATACATTGCAATATATACGCACAAATATGAAATGTTGTTCAATAAAATTAACATAAAAACCAGCTAGACAGAAATACACGACCAACAAAAACCCTTTTCATTTTGTTGTTTCTTTTGATCATTAAATTACGTTAATTAACATTTTTTTTTTATTATTATTAACGGTATTTCGTATTATTTCAAAAATGGAGTTCACAGGGAGAGTGGGTGTATGATGCGTGCAAAAAGCAATAGGTATTTATATAAATGAGGCGTGGGCTTTTTAAGGATATTATCGGTTGCCTAGATAACAACAAACAATTATAAGATCAACCGAATATTTAAATATATATATATATATATATATATATTATATAATTGTATTCAAAATAAACACAACTCACCTCCAATTGAATCTTCTATCCTTGGTCGCATGGTGATGATTTAAGTTTAATGTAATGAACAAAACAAAAAAAAAAAAATAAAAACTCTTCCAGAATTTAAAAGTGAAAATAGTCCAGGTTGTTGTTGTCTTACGACTATGTCGTTCTCTTTCTTATTGTAGATGCTACGAATAAAAATTCACACCTTTCGAACGATATATGGTAATTCTTTCTTATTCTTAAGAAGCTTTTTTTTACTTCCTGAATTGTAGTTTTTCCTTAAGTGCTCATTCAGCGTGTTGTTTTTGTTTTAAAGTGCACCTAAAAGAAACAAAGGAAGAAAAAAAAAACAAGATTATTGAAAGAATAAATTTGTAATGGGGTCATGAACCACCCATGATCTCGATAAATCGAAATTATTATAGACACATAATACTAATAAGTATATAAATTCGAATAAAAACCAGAAAAGGTTGTTGTTATTTGTTTATTCAGTAGTTGGTTTCTATATATAAATGAGCTAAACTTATTACCATTCGAATATTATCGCTATACCAAGAAAGAAAAAAAGAATGAAGAGGCACATTTCACATTTGTGTACATTCACAAACATTCCACACATACACAAACATTTACACATGAGTCAAGAATTACGCAGCATGGTCAAAACAGTATGAATGAGTTTTACTGGTTAAACTTATGGAAAAATATATGATGATGCACGAATCAGACAATATGAAAATGGACATAAAACAAAAATTATTTCGATGATCTGACTAAAGCAAAAAAAAAATATTTCGATGATCCGACTATGAAAAAAAATTTAAATGAGTTTCATCGTGGTAGTAATTCTAATTTTAAATGAGACTATAAGATGAATGTTAAATGTAAACAACTGAAACACAATTTAGTTAACATGGTAATGATTAATGAATATATTTACACAGAAACTTTTGAGGTTCTTAGTGAATTTCGTAATTTTGTATTCAGATAAATAGCAGTAATATGTCTCTCATGTGTTCAAATAGATACAGATTGCATTGCATGACGAAAAAAAAAACCGAAAATCTTACTTTTTTTTTGTCCCTTAAATAAAGAAAAAACTGATTGCTGTTAGAAATAGGATTACAAAAATACATTACCGAACATAATAAATAAAAGTTTGGTAAGTACTTAAAACATTTTAAACTATGCACGCACACAACCAAATCTATAGAAAAATAATTTTTATTGGTGATTTCTCTATTATTTTTTGTGAGACATGAAAAATATTTTTAAACATAATTTCTTTATCCTTCTTTAGGTCATAAATATAAATGTCATTGACTTCGACAAAGGCCATTTTTGTTTTTGGTTTCATATGATCAATTTTGGCTGAAGGCCAAAAATGTATGGAAAAACCATTTTTAGTTTATAACACATTCTTTGTATACTAACCGGTTGTATCTGTATGTGATTATAAAAAAATGTTAATGTTCAGAGACAATTGTAAAATTAAAAACAATAAAAAAAAAAACACAAAAAACACAAAACAAGACAAGACAAAACAGAAATTAAATGGCGTCCTTTTAATTAATACTACAAATTATCGCATATTTGTTAATAAAAGTTTAAAAATAGCATTTGAGTCATTATTTGATTACTATTTTCGTAGCATATGCGAGAAATATGTGATAAGCGTACAGCTAAAAATACATGTGCATAATCACTAACCAGCAATACCCTATTTAACCGATTTAACAATATACACGCAACATTGCCCGTAAAATTTCCTAACGACAAAAATAAATTAAGAAATTACATATTTTTCAAATGCAATTTGTTTACAGCATATTAAATACTAAAATAAGAATATTTCTCGACTGCAGTTTTTGTATACTATGTAAAAAAGAAAAAAGAAAAAGGTGTTCTTCTAGAATTTATTGTTATTTATGAGCTAAGAAAAAAAAAATCTTCTAGAAATTTCAACTGTATTTTTGTACAGCAGTTTTGATTTGATTATAGTTTTTTTTTTCTCTGGTTTACGGAATCTCTATCACAGAAAATTTCGTTTAATAATAAATGCTTATAATTATTTTTGCATTTCATCAATTTATTAAATGCAATATATATATATAACAAAAAACGTGTATGTGTGCAATGACAACCTATTAGGCTGCATTTTATTTAAATAACATATTTTTAGTATAGAAAAACTAACAGGAACACCAATATATAACATATTTTCAATGTCAACATTCGTCATTTAATAATTTAAAGTAAAGTAAAGTGAACACAGTACAAAAGCATCATATACAATTATAAATACTTTTCAAGATCAAGAGCATCCATCAAGAACATACAAAATGCCACTTTCATAATAGCACCAACAATAAAAATATTATATGCGCATCATTTATTTTATTTCCATTTGCATATCGTATAAATCATCTCCATGGAGAGAGAGACACCATGACACATCAATAGCGTTAGAAGTTTTTTTTCTTTCTTTTTTTTAACAAGAGTTAAGTAACAAATAGGTAAGTACAAGCAAATAAATAATGCGAAACAGACATTAAAATTCATCGGTATAATTGTCGAGTGAATGGCAGTACTTATAATAATATCGCGTAATTGCTTTTCATTATATGTAAATATTATAAATTATACAGGAAATAATGTAAAAGAAAGAGGAAAGAAAAAATTAAAACTTATTTTTTTCTTATTTGATAAATCTGTTGACGAACTTATTCTTTATTTAATTATTAATTTACAATTACCCACACCAACATACGCACTAATTCAAATCATAAAATACCTCCTATATGTACAAAACAAATTCGTAAATTCATTAGATAAAAAAAGAAAGAAAGAAATGAAAAAACACCACGATTACCAGTCACGTATACATTCTTGGCATTTATCGCATTTGTACAGTACAGGTTTTTATTGTAATTATAACATTTATTTTGTTCCCTTTCTTTCAATTTTCTATTTAAAATGTTTGCGACCGTCAATCATTTTGTAGCAATCAATCTGATATTTAACAGACAAATGCAAATGAGGCATAAACTAAACACTTCATTTTACTATTTAAATATGTACAAAATAAAATAAGAGAAAAAAATCACAATAAAAAAAAAACGAAAAGAAAATTATTTATTCGACTGGATTGACGACAAAATAAGAAATTTAAGTTACTACACATATTTTAAATTTTAGTTTAATCATAAATGTTTTTTTTTTCAAATTACTGCTCAAAAAATGATACGATTTACGAAAAAAAAACAAATATTTTCTCGTATTAATAATTTGCTGAAGACGAATCCACCTGTTTTCGTTAAGCGTCCGCCAGTAGAACCGACAGAATGCAATTTACAGGACATTTAAAGTTAATTTTAATATTTCTTAAATAAAATCGGAAAGAAAACTGAAAATCATATGTACTAATTGATTTTAATAAATTAAAAATAATTACTTATCAAAATAATGCATGAGGTCAATGAACTCAACCAAATAAAAAGTAGTGAAATCTAATAAATATATTATAGAGGTACGTAATACCGAAAAAAAAAATAAACCACACTATGTACATTCGGCGCACTAAATATATCGACAAAACTTAAAGGAAACTACACACGTTGTCGTTTTCATATAATTCCATAATTTTAAAATCGAAGAGATAAAATTTTATCGAAAAATGAAAGAAATACTTACTGTTTAATTGAATATTTATTTCTTGATTAATTTAAAGCTCAAAGCGATTTGTCAAAGATCCATTTTTTTTATGTAGTTCACTTGAAATTAATTATATTTTATTGATTTAATTGTAATAGCAATTGAATTTGAATGTTTTGTGTGGATGCTTCAGCACGCACAAAAACCTCGACAACGACTGGAAAAATAATATGAGCGACTCAGTGACAGATTGTAAGAATGCACGATTGCTGTTTTCCTTTTTAATTTTTATATGTTGGTAGTAAAATGCGTGGTGTGTTGTACAATTTAAGCATATTGTATTCTATTATATTGTGATTACATGCGAATGACGATACTGAAGTTATTCAGTAAATATTACAAATGTTTTCATTTATTTTATTTCAAACATAATTTTATATAATTTTTATATTTCAAGCAATAGTTATAAAAAAAAAAACAAACATTTAATTTTATATAAATATATGGTTATTTTTTCATTTATTTTTCCTTTAAAAATATCAATAAATTTAAGAACAATTCAATTAAAATTAAAATATTTGTTGCTGAAAAAATTAAATTGATTATATCTCACAAAAATAGCAGTTAGAACAAAATTTAACAAAGAAATCACTGAACTAAAAACAATTAAGTGAAATTTATCTCAAAACTGTTGAGGTTGGCTTTGAGACGATCGTAGTAAGAACGAACCAATTAAATCCCATAAGATTTAATTTAAGAACAAAAGGGTCATCTTTAAAGGACATCCACAAAAATCATGCATTTTTAGACTTCCGGTTTTTCCGGACTTGACCACTTGTTAAATATTCCCCTCCCTTTCGGACGTCCTTAATTTAAAAAAAAAAAATTGTAATATTAAAAAATTACAATAAAAGAATATTTAACAATTATTATTTTTTTGTAAATTGACATCCAAATCTTTTTAGTCCCCTTTTACTCTTGTCCGTTTTTGTCCTCTTATTTCAACCTTCTTCCAAATCTAGAACCCAAAGACATAATAACATCGCCCAAGAAACGAAAAGTTATTAGAAAATATTTATAACTACTTGGTACGACACATATTACTATATTACAATTAATAAAAAGTTTTTAGGGATTATAAGACTTTTCAGAGTTTTTGTAAAGTCATTCTGTTGTCGTATTAGAAAGATATAAGACGGTTCTAATTGCATAGTGGTTGTTATAACTAATAAAACATTCATATACCACTTTAGCTAAAATATTTGTTTGCCATTGGCGCTGTAAAAATTAATCGGGCACTGCCCCAACGTTTCTATGATGTCGTTAGAAAGTTATAAGGAGTTATAAGAGAAGTCCCAAAGTTTTAAGAAAAGTGAAACAGTCGTCGGTACGAATGCAGTAGTTTGCGCTACTTGGCATTAGAAACACAGATGTTAAACAAATATATAGCAAATTATATCATACGGAAGTTATACAGTTTCTGAACTTATGTCCATGTTTTAGCATTGCAAAGTTACCCATAAAATTTATCAATAAATTATCTAAAACACGATCCTATTTTTTGGCAATTACAATGGATTAGTGGGAATCCTAATCTATCCTATATATCGACTCTGTACTTTTATTGGTATATTGCTTCGAAATGCAACACTCGCAACACAGAAGAAATACAGACGCTGCTCTATTGGTTTTACTTCATTTTTGAAAAATCAAGAATTTTTTCTTTTGATCACATGAAAATTGGAGAAAATTTGCCTCCTTTTTCTTTTTTTGGGCGGTAAATCTCCGTCCTTTTACTTCATTTTTGAACAAAATGAAGTTTAGGTTTAGTGATTTTTTTTTTTTTTGTGTTGGTTTTTATTTGGCTTTTTCTCAGGATTGGCTGGACGGATTTTGATGATTGACCTACCGTTGGACGCAGAATCGGAATTGTGACAAAATAAGGTTTTTTAATTTTGTGAAATTTTTCATCATATTTGATCGAATTTGTAAAAAAAAATTCACACAAAAAATCAGTTTTTTTGATTTTTTGAACCGAAAAACTAAACTGATAAAAATCAAAACATGTATATTTTCAAGGCACGCTTATTCCGCAACCAACGGTGGGTGGGTCATTTTTGTCCGTCCACCCAATCCTGAAAAAAAGCGAAATAAAATATTTTTTTTCATTTTTTTTTTTTTTTTTAGGATTCGCTTAAGTAATGAGCAAAATGAAAATTAATTGGAAGATAAAATAATGCCAGGGATTATTATTTTTCTTTGTTTATGAATTTAATACTCGTAAAAATGACGTTCTGTACCAATCTAATTGGCAGCTTGTTTTTCTGGATCTAAAGATTGGCCGGGCGGATTTTAATGGTCGATATACCAAAAGACGCAAAAAAAAATTTAATCAAAAATATACATAATAACGTTTTTTAATATTTTGTCTTTTGTCTTGGGATCCAATTTTTTTTTTCAACCACGTACTTTTTTTACATACAAAAATTAAGTCATGTAGGCTGCTTGTTTTTTTTGCATATATTCGTTTCCATTTAACTTAATTTAGTAAATGATGGTAATTAAATAATTTAATTAAAAAGATAGTACTTAATAATCAACAAAGTTCTTTCAGAAGAGACCAAATCAATGTAATCTTAAAATCCGAGTTAAAATCTGTTCAATTCGACGTTTAATTTTAGAATATGGTTGCGTTATTAAAAACAAATCATAAACGTCGTTTAATGCATGGTACAATAAAATTAATATGTAATTATATATAGATCTATCATGGCATGCGTTTAATGTATGTATGTACTATATACTATAGATACACTAGAAAGATAATGATGATCTTAATGAAGCTTTGACCAATCAGAGCGCGTTTATCATCATTAAGTCCGAGTTAATTAGTAATTATCTCTCTAGTGTATCTAAGGTAA
>JAABKK020007240.1:0-16852 GCA_011634745.2 Catotricha subobsoleta
TTACGGATTACGGATCTCATAGGTATCGGATACGGATGGATACGGATTGTTCAAATGTGTATCCGTGCAGTTCTCTGTGCACTGCACGGGCTCTGCATTAATTTTTGTAAATGAATTTATGAAATAAAGTTTTAATTTTAAAAATAAGCAATTTTTTTTTTATTATAAAGAGCTTTAAGTACAAAAAGTATTACACATGGCTAATGTATTCCATGTGATGTAAAATAATCCTGATTTATCATAAAATATACATTTTTACAGGTTATATAGCTTCGACTACGTACCATTATAAATAGTACTCTATTATCAAAAAAACCAACAAGCAAAAGAAAAAACTAGACAAAAAACTAGTAATTAAAGTAGATTTATGATCAAAAATGCACATTGAAAGAAGAATGATACTGATGTTGCGGTTTTGTTATGTCCATTAACTTTTATCGAGTAAAATATATTATAATTTTTTATTTTGTTATATATTTATTTCAGGAAGAGGTAGAAGTTTTCTGCAAGTTACTTAAATTTTATACAATTAAAAAAAAAAAAAAAAATTATAAATAAATTTGTTATTATTCAAATAATAGTAATAAGTATTTTGTTTAAATTTAAGCAAATATGAACTATCAAATATAATAAAGAAAAAATCTCAAAAATACCAAAAATAGACAAAATTTTCCAGGAAATGTAAATTTATATATCATTGGCATATTGTTAAGTTTCCATAGACGTGATTTTAATATTAATTTTAAATAAATTTCTAGTGTACGTAAAATTATATATTATTTACTGCATCGTGTACTATCAAACTCACAGATACAATTCTATTCACACCATTTAATTTTACAGCAAAATTGTTAAAATGATATTTGGTATAAACTTTGTGTATTCAGTATCTTGTCAATATATGAAGATATTTTAAAACAAGAAGAATCTTCTGATACATGAGTTTATAACTTTTGCAATATAAATTGGTTCCTTTTCATATAACCAATATCTCAACATCTATCTAATCATTTTCTATGGCTTATAAATTGCGGACAAAATTGTTTTCCAATAAAATGAGTAAACTAAGTATCAAAATATTCAAACCATGAATTGTTGATAATTGAATGTTTAACATTACAAAATCTATTTACTTTGCAAGCTGATACCTACTGCAAGATATTAAACAGTTCATATAATAAATTAATAGATATATAATTACTTACCGTAAAACACTTAGATCCTCTATCTAGAACTTTGGTTTCGAATAGATTAATATTTACTCATTTATAGCAGCCCACTGTGATCGTGCTCTGGTCTAATATTGACGTAAAGTATAATGATTGTACTTTAGAAAAAATATTAAAAAATGGAATTTATAAATAAATTTGATTTTAAATCGTATTAAAAAAGTTATTCACACCCGTTTTCTTATCCAAATTTTCCAATAAAAATCAAGTGCAGTCATTTAATCCTCCAAATCGCTTAAAAATCATTATTTGCCTTAAAGAATGATATTGAAATTTGCTTTAAAATAGGATTTTTATTAACTTTGCTCTCTGTGTTGGAGCATTCTCGAGATGCCGGTATTGCCCATAATTTGCCCATCTCTAATACATGAAATATTCTATGGCTATTTTAACAGAGTTTATTTTATATGGGTGTGTGAAGTAAATCGTTTTTAATATTATATTAGTGATAAAACGCAATAAGAAATAATCAATTAAATATAAAATTACATAATAAGTAACAATAACCGCGCAATATACAGCAAGGGGCCATTCCGCGCTAAAAGTGACTTTTCTTTAACATAAGTTACGAACTTTTTTAAATCTCACATCCAAAATACAGTTTGAATTGAGAATTGATGTACAGCAAAGTTGTTTATTTTAATAATATGAATAACTTTGTCTTATATCACTTTCCAATTAAGAATATATTTTAGATATGAGATTTAAAAAACATAGTAACTTACGTTACCGTTTCGTATGGAATGGCCCTAAGGTTTAAGGTTATATTATTCGGATTTTGAAAATATACTTCTAAAAAAATAAATAAACCTCTGTACGATACTTCTCGGTATACCTCTAGACTAGATACCTAATCAATGCTATGATTATGACGAAATAAAGTAATAAATAGTAGAAGCTGTAACGAATATTCAAATAACTTGATATTCGAATATTTTTTAAGCGAACATACGAATTCATTTGAATATTCGAATTTACGAATAACATGAATAATATAAATGAACAAATTAGACGAATAGTATGCAAATTTGATTTTTTGCTCTCATAATATTCGCTTTTCATAATATTCTTTATGGGTGGTATTTAAATGCTCAGTAAAATATTCAAAATCATTGTTAATTAACCTGAATGAAGAATTCAAGTAAAACAAGCTGCAAATTAATTGGTATGTTCGTGCAGAAAAAAAAAAACTTATATTGAGTTTTACTATACAGGAAGTCATGAACCAAAACTAATAATAATAATTTTTTTTCTTTATTATTGTTTTTTCTTTTTTGAAAAGTATTTATTTGTATATTTTTTAAAACATAATTAATGTGTTCAACATTTTTCGCCCCTGCATGAATGCTGGTCGTTGAAAAAAAATGATTCAATATTATGAATACTAATAATCATTATATTGATGAATTTCTTCACTCTCTATATATATTTGGAAATACCCATGGAATATACAGATTATTTTTAAAATTTTATAGCGAAAAATCTCAGCCATAATTATATTAAATCAGTCAACATATTTTAACTTAACATAAATACCTAATTGGTTTAAGAAGGATAATGAGGGATGTGATAATTATTTTTATTTGAACTAGATGAACAAACATTAATTTTGAATAGCAAAAAATATCTTCCAAAAATAAGAAAAAAATGTATGGACTAATTTTTCTTTCTTTTTTTTTCTTTTTTTTTCTTTTTTGCTACATTTCAGTTATTGATTCTTCTATTAATTTTTTTTTTTTGCTTATTAAGTGATTTCGATTTGTTAATCATCGGAAATAAAACAAGCATAGAAAACGAAAATGACAAATTTCCAGTAATTATATTAAATATGAAAACGTTATCAGTATATTCTTACGCTACATTAGCAATAATTACGTCGAAGTAAATGCAAGTAATTATTTATATAACAGTTCAAGCTATTCAATTGTAATTAAATGATATATATATATATTTATAATTTATATATATTAAACACACAAAGTATATTAATATTATTTCGTCACAAAACCACAATCAATAGATTTATAGTTTTCCACAAAAGTACTTATTTTGCTAATTGAAAAAGTTTTATATTTTTTGTTGTTGTTGTTGTTTTTTTTGTTGTTTTTCAAACATAATCGAACAGGACAATATCCCATTTCGTACATATAATACTATAATATATTTCCTATATTTATTTACTTTAATATACTTTACCTTTTAATAAAGTCTTAGATAATAATATATATTTGTACAATGTGCAATTCATTTATAAATATATGAACATATTATATCAGCTTTGGAATTATACTTAATGACACACAAAGTTTTATCGTTTTGTCCTGTGTGGACCTACAATGGTGGCGTCGGGGCTGCATTATTATGTTTATTAAAGTTCGCTAAGAACATTAACTATTGACATCATAGAATTTCATTAAAGTTTATTTTCTATAGGCTTTTTTTTTTATATCGTAAAATATAAAAAGAAAATCTTAATGGAAAGAAAGTAAACTTTTACTTTAGCTTCTGTATAAATTTAAATTAGATTTCAAAATTAAAATAAATCCGCTATAAATACCAATAACAATTGCAAATTACTTACAGTATAGGTTTTTGTTGGAAAAAAGAGAGAGAGAGGGCGAAAAAAAAACGGAAATGCCTTTTAGTTGCTTGGTAATTTTTGGCAAGAAGGTAAATAAATTGCATAGGATTACCATTGTGGTCTGGTTTAATAAACAAGTGGATTAAGTACTTATTTCTTGTATCTCCTACAAAAAATAAAAATAAAGAAATATAATACATTTTTAGTGTTTACCTTTTTATTATGTCGACACAATATTACTTGGTCTACTGAACAGAATAAAAAATTAATGTGCAGACGTGTAATGACGCAAGAAAAAACGAAATGTTCACCTTAAAGAATACAATAATCATTTTTATAATTATTTCCCGTCCACTTTGAATGGTAAATAAAAAAAAAAATTAAAAAAAGAACAAAAACCGTTAAAGTCTATTAATTAAAATATTCTTAGAAGTAAAAAAGCGAAAAGAAAGAAAATGTATTAATTATACGAACAGAGAATACAGATTTAAATTGGTGTATAAATGCCAAAAACAAATAGATTTTTTTTTGGTTTTAAATAAAATAATGATGACGTTGCATTAAAATGAAATAGTTTTGTATCAATTGATAATATTAAGTTTTATGCTCATCTATTTTCAGTTATAATTTTTATATATACATTATTATTATATCGATATTCAATTTTCTATTACTAAGTTTTCTCGAACTCTAAACCTCCCTTGGGAAACAATTTACCACTCCACAATAGTAAAAAAAACATAAAAACAACAAAAGAAAATTTCGTATTTGGTTAGGAAGCATGAAATTTAATAATTTATTTTCAGAATTACATTTTGTTTATATTAAAAGAAAATACTCGTATGTAGTAAAGCTGTGCTATTGTATTTATCAAATAGAGGTTTTATAATATTTATAAATATATCAGAATAATATTTATTCGTATATAAAATTTGCATAACGTAACTATTAATTATGATTAAATATATAAGAGGAGAAAACGGTACATGGAAACTAAATTAATCAAATAATAGACTTATTAATGCTTAGCATTTGACGAATCTCATATCACAGTCACAGAGTGCAGATGATAATCTGTGATTTTAAACTTACAAATCAAATTTAATTTATTAAGATTTATTTTATTTTGTCAAATGCTTAATATTTATTACATTTGATGGGCTCAGAGCCATAAACGTGATTAACTGATAGTCAAATTTTATAAAAGAATTGTAATTTTTTTTTATAAATTTTGTATCTGAAATATAAATGAAGTGGAGTTAATATTTTTGTGATGTTTTTATGTTGTATTTCTATTTAAGCAATAAGTATGGGTATTTTTTAATTGCTATGTTTTGTTAGCGTTAGTACTTCAATAAAAAATAAAAAAACAACAACAATCGTAACTATATGACACATATATATTTTATACAAAATGTAAATATAAATAATAAATTTAAAAGTTTTATTTTTTTAATAGAACAAAACCTAAAATTTTCCAAATGAACACAGTGTGGCCCTTTTACACGAATAGAACATTAATTAAAATTTCAGTTATGTGTGGTTAACAAAATCACAAATCTCTTTTAGTTCATAATATATGTGACGCGACATGCGAAAGCCATTATTTAAAATATTAAATTGTATTTGGTTATAAAATATATATATTCCAGCTAACACATACGTATATTGCGAAAATTAATTAAAACTATTTTATTTTTTTTGCAATTAAAATGTCTATGGCAAATTTTGTAGTTGTGCTTCGGCGTTTATATGATTTAATTTGATATCAGATTTGATTTTTCTTTTCATATATTTTGGTATCTATAAAGCAAATTATTTTATTATAAAGTTTTTGAAGCATATAATTTTGATAGGTCATCTTAGTTATTTGATTTCTTTTCAATACATTAATCGATAAATTGAAAGGAATTGGCAACTAAATCCAACGTTTATTGTGCCATAAAAAAGATAAAATAAATGAAACATCGGCAAATTTCACATTCAGGAGTTTCCTAGAATTATAAGAAATTTTCTTCGTCATTTTCATCATAAATAAAGATTTTTTATTTTCTGGGAAACTGTCTCGCAAATGTGAAATTCGAGACAATTCTATTTGACTTAGTGCTTGAATTTATACGGCACTATATCATCATTAACATTATTTAGCAGCGGTATATTATGTCTCTTAACCATTTCTCAAGTCCTTAGGCCTATCGTGGGCAGGGCTGGGTAAATACCTCGATGGTATTTACTGTACTGGTACTAAAAAAAAAAATGGAATTTGTTTGCTTTAAGAAAATACTTCAGACATTTTTTATTAGTATTGTATTGCTTACTTTTGTATCGATACATTAGTAGTATCGAATTTGCGACTTTCGATACTTTATAGATTATATTTTTTTTATTTTTAATTAAAGTATTGACAAAAAAGTATCGTAAAAAGTATCGACAGAACTATCGAAAGAAGTATTAACAAAAACATCGAAAATAATCGACAATAGTATCGAAAGATACATTTATTAATAAGTATCGATAGTGGTATTGGAAGATACTAAGAAAAAGTATTGACCGCAACATTGATAGAAAAAATTTATGCCCAGATATTAAATAACGCAAATACAAATAATATCTGTTGAAGGTATATAATATATCTGTCACCCATATAAAGTGAAGGAATATAGTAATCTTTGAGAACAATTTCTAAATATATTATATTTGTATCAGATATATTGTATGTGTATCTGTAATAATAAAATTAGAATTTGTGATATTAATATTAATATTTTTTTTTTTTAAATAATAATTAATAGTTATATCTGTGATAGATATTATTTTATTTACGTCATTTAATATATTTATCACAAATATATGAAATATTTTAACCAAATATAATTATTCTCTTGCATTTATAGAAAAACATTAGTATTACATATAAGTACATGATTTTCCATGTCCTACGTAGTTTAAGTTTGTACTACGATATACTACTCATTACTCACGTACTACAACGCTCTATGATATTTGAATATCGAAAGTTCTAATACTTACTCAGCTCAGCCCTGATCGTGGTATAAACCTATATTTTCTACAAAACAATCGAACAAAAATTCAATGAATTTCATTTTATCTCTTTTAATTTTAGTATATATTACTTATCCATCTTTTATATTATTTTGTGTATATCTAAATATTTGTCTTCATGCGCGTTAAATCCAAATAATTCTGATAAATATTAACTCTGAAATTATATACAATGCAATCACACTCGAATTTCACTTGAATTACATTTTGTATAGAAGATTTTTGCGTATTAATATAAACTAAATATAAACATCAACATAGATATTATTTATGTATTTTTCCCTTTATCCTTAAAAGGCATTACCATCAAATTTTCTCTTCTGCCTGAGTAGTACGCGAACGAGCACAATGTCTAGCCGGAAACAATCCTGATTAATGATGTTTGGGACTTGAAACAATTTATCATTTTTAACACAAAAATCGTAAAATGGTTCTGTCGTTTTGTTCAAAATAATGTTCCAATTCTATTTATCACATTTTCTCTCCTCTATGCCATCTATATAACTTTTTGTCATTATTTTTATTTATTTATAATTTGTGGATTTTACTTTATTTTATTTTATTTCATTTTTTTTTTTTTTTGGACAATATAATAACGAGATGATAAATGTTTCTGTTTTTTCTATATATAAATAATAATGTATTTTGTAAGAATAGTGTCCAAATGTTTGTACGTTTGTAAAAGATTATGTAATTATATCAGAATATTTATTGTTCCGAAAATAAATAGTATGGAAATTGCATTATTTAATTGTAAAAGTTGTAATTTATTGTGTGTGTTGTCACTTTATGTTATGTTCTTAAATTAGTTTATATATAGCTTTATTTTACTAATCATGTAGGCTAGGTACAGGAATTCTATTTACTTGTTTCTAAAATGTATGACTGTTATGCTCATTGCATTAAATTATACAGAGCCTAAAATGTATTTGATGATTTAGTATGAGCTAAATATCTATAGAAACATCCCTTTTATCACACTAGTGGCACTTTATATTATACCCAAATCAGTAACCCTTGCGAACCGATTTAATATAAGTTAATCTTAAATTTTCATCTAGAGTGTTTTGAATCTTTTGTTTGTTAGTAGTTTCAAACTAAATTTCCATTTTGTTTTATTATACCTACTGGACACCTTATCCTTACATGGTCTAACCAAAATCTTACGAAATAAATCATTTTGTACATTTTTACGATGTGAAATGGACCAGGGATGGGTGTTTATACAATTCGAAATTAACAATTCAATTTTTTGCAAGTCGAAAATTGTATAATTGTTGAAGTGAGATATTAATAAAATGTCGACGATGTAAATAATATGTAATAGGAAGAAAAATAATTAAACGAACTTAACTTTTAATAATTATATGTTGAAATAAATTATTCTCGAAAAAAATAATAATAATAAATCAGCGATGGCTTAGCTTAAATGACGATAAATATTATTTTCATTTAATTTCTATTTGGAATTATTTAATATTTAGTAGTTATAAAAAAAACTCTTATTTTTGGTAACGATAACCTAATAAACGTAATATTTCACATTTAATTTATTTGATATGAATTACTGATTTTGATTTGCTTGAAAATAAACCGAATTTTTGATTTTTTTTTCTGTATTCATTAGTTATTATTTAATCGTTTTTTTAAATTAATTTTAGTGCAAATATATTTAATATCTTTTGCGTCATTTTTAAAATATGACATGAGATTTTTCACTTTTCCGGAAAAAGATATATCATTTTTAATTTTTGAACAAAATACTGGCACTAAATTAAATTTAATAAACTTTAAAAACAAATAAAAAAAATATATACTTTTCATATACTTTTAAGACAGTCACTGAGTTTTTCAAAATATTTATTTACATATACATTTAAGAAATATTATATTTAAACCATAATTCTTAGTATTTTACGGACATTTTAAATGTATTTGGATATATTATGCACTCAACAATATAAGAGTAGTATGTGTATTATGAAAGTGTGGAGTGAAATATAATTTATTGATTCATACCGGCTGTCGAATAATATACTGAACAAAACGGAAAAATATACTCAAATCAAAGAGCTTACAGCAAATATTTTCTATCATACTTCTATTTCTAATGAAATCTACTCTACAACCAGATATAAGTATTATATTTTATTTGTAGTCGCCGAAAGAGAAACAAAAAATACGAAAAGAAGAAAAAAATAAAATTATATCAGAAAAGAAAACGAAGAGTTCATTTCAGAAGATATATTACAATAGATTGAAATATAAGTTTTCTTTTATCGATTTACTCACATTATGTGTTTCAACTTTAAGATACATTGTCTGTTATTTATACAATGAATGTATGAACCCCGATGAAATTGTGTTTGCTCAAATTCAAATTCTCAATCTATCTAGAAGATTAATTTTGATAGGGTTTGAAACATAAACAGAGCGATAATACTAAAAGAAATGATTTATTTTTTCATTGTGATTTCTATTTGTATTTTCTTTTCTAAATTGTAGTTAAATTGCCATTTGATCAAGAAATTATTTGTTATTATGAAGATATGAAGAATATCTTCGATACATCAATAATTAAAATATAGAATGATGTTAATCCACATACAGTCAGAGCCGACGGTAGCGAAAGGCTAGCAAGACCCCCTTGAATTTCACGCCTTAAAAAAAATATATGAATCAATTTTTTTTGATTGTGACTTTGACAAATAATCGGTGATTAGGGAACAAAAACTACAAGAGAGTGGAACCAAAATCACAAATGCATATTCAAGCGACGAGAATTCTACATATAACGAGTGGTCAAATGGTCTATAGCCCACCAGCATAGCCCTAATATCCAACATCTGGACATTGAAAATAAAAATTCGTTAATCTAATGCTTTGTTATTTTCCATCGAAATTTAAATCAAAAAGTATTATTTCTGATTTAATCTGTTTTTATTTTTGAAATTTTTATTAAAATCAGCTTAATATTTATCAATCTACTGTTTTTTCCGCCTTAGGCTACGTTAGTAACTCTCAACGGTACTGAACTAATTTCAATAAATGTTTCAATAGCATGGCACGGATAAATTTAATTGATTTTGAATTTGCTTTGATTACAGCATAATTTAATAACAAAATTTTATCTAATTTATTATATCATTACATACTTGTAGAACAACTACTTGAGGGAAATGATTTATGAGTTTTTATTTACCAGAATTATTTTCAATATTGATTGAGAATATATATTTATAAATATTATGAAAATAACTTTCTTAAAAGTATAATTATTAATTTTGTCTACAGAATCGATTATATAAGGTAAAATAGCACAATATAAAGTATCTGCTAAATATATTGACAAACCGGTATATATTCATACTCTTAAATTAAAATTTGAATATTCTATTGATAATTTAATTAATTACAAATTAATACCGTGGCTGGTTGGCATATTATTTTTATTTATATATTTCTTAACCATTATCAGTACCTATCTGTTTATAAAAGCTTAGAAATTTTATTAAAATAAATAAAACTCCATAATTTTTATTGACTTAACTCTTATACTCGATTGTATTCAATATTCACTGATGTCATGAAGAAGTTTGATCTAGTGCTAAAGCGTTATATACTTAATGTTTTACCCAATATACCTGGATATTGTATATTTATTGTATAAATAGAGATAAAACCAAAATAAACACAATGTATTTCTATTTAAATATAGAATCGACAATGATGAAAGATAGGTACATGAGAGCTAGCTGTATCTACCTATGTACATGTAGATTGTTGGTAACGTATATATTAAAGAACATTGAATATAGATGGCCGCCTACCTTTTACCTATATATTGATAGATATATAGCTATAGATATTTTCTATATTATCACAATATTGTATAGTAACACTAATAAATTTATGCTTTTAGTTACAAATTGTATGACGACAATATACATAAATTGGTAATTTAAAACTTGAACTTTCTCTAAAGATAGAAAATAATATGTATATTATTGTACATATATTTTCTATGTAGTAGAAAAAAGTACTGACTAATAGAATACAGACAGCAGTTGTATGTTTTTGGCTGCATTAAATCTTGCCAAAAAGTTAAACAATAACTTTTCAGAAACTTGGAACCAAAATACGTACTTAAATTTTAATTTGAATAGCTTTTCAGGAAATTCCATTCACTGCTACGTATATAATTTAATATTAATTAACGTAAAACAAGTAACAACACAATGTGTGACACGTAAAAAAGACAGTTTTAATTATATGTAGGATAGGTAGTGTTCTTGTTCGGTTTCCGTATGTAGTATAAACTATAAGAATTTTGAAATAAAGAAATTTTAGCTGATATATATTTTTCTTCTTCTTTGTTATTTTTTGTTTTTCGGTTTTTTGAAATTTTGAATTTTTGTTTATTTTTATTTCGGTTTCTTTTGTTTTTATCAACGTTTTTGTTTACGTTGAAACTATTAAAATGCTTAAATGTTGTGAAATATTGTAAATATCCCTTTTTTTCTATTTGAGAAATACATTTCATTTTTAGTAATGATTTTTCGAAACAATCCTTTGTCTGCTAAAATAAATGTTTAACTAAAAATTCAAATTGGAACAGATTTTCTGCACCATCAAATAGGTTTCCATTCAAATGAAACCTTTATTGAAATTGGTATAAGAAAAAGTTTTATACACTATGGCGTTTTTGTTATAAATAAACTATGAAAGCATTTGCATCTGTAAATTTAGATATACGATGTAATTATTTGTTTAAAACATAGCTAACGACAAAACTTTATGTAGGTAACGGAATTTTAAAAAAAAAGAACACAAAAATATATTTGTGGTTTAAAACTTTTTGAAATAGATTATTAACCAACAGCAAATGTATATAAATAGAACAATCAATCATTTAAAAAATTTGATCACGATCACATCACAATACTTTCTCATCCATTTGACAAACAATCCGTTAGAAAAGCCCAAATCAAAGTGGTTCATTAATTTATTTCAACTGAGCTATAAAACATTTTCTGCATTACCTATCCATTCCATATTCCGTTTAACTGCCTGCCACAAACACAAATGTAATGGAAAAAAAATGTCAAAAACAAATATTTTTTCTATTATTTCTTCCTTGGGATGTTAATAAACACATTCGTTTATAAAGATGTAAAAAAAAAGAAGAAAATACAGAACATGGAAACGTAAATATTTATGTAAAATAAAAAATATCTGCATGTTAGGTTCAGTAGCCGATATTTCTTATTTATAAAATGTGAATTTAAAAGCTATTAAATTGTTGAGTTTTAAATAAACGTTAAACGTATCAATGTATCAAAAAAAGTTGTTTTAAAAAGTCGACCTAGCTATGAGAACAGATTCGATAGATTAAAAATGATTCGACCGTTGGTAAAATATCAGATCAATATCGAGTCAAGTTCAAGGATAGGGTGGTCTTTGATATTGATTATGAACTATGATTAACCATGAGTCAAATTAATTGAAACGTCAACTGAACGTTATCATTTACACTTCTAACGATTTCAAACTCTTTTACCTGGTTGAATTGGTTGTATTCAGGTTTTCCAGCAGATACTGGTTTATTATCATGAAAAATGTAATTAGCATAATGTATTTATTCTACGGCTCACAGCAAATGGGCTTAATTGAATATATAAAACATTTTATTTGTCCAATTTCGCTAATTAATCACGGAGGCAAGGTTATTTTCATCTTTCCAATTAATTTTAAATGTGTAGTTAAAATTGAAATGAAAATGAAATACATATATATAATTTTCTTTTTTACTTTGTCACAAACTCAAAGCAATACCCTTTAGCTTTACACATTTATACAGAATAACTTATATATTTTTTTCTTTTATATTGTGTTCTCTTCTTTTTCACTTTATGAATGACATAGCGTTACAGAAATAATAAAAATAATGTCGATGCGAGTACCGACATATTAAAATAATGCCTAGGGACTATTTACGTAAGTTACTTACATTTTATACCTTTAGGATAACTGCTGTATAGGGCTTGTAGCACTGGTAGCGCATGTTGGATGAAAACAAATAATAAATATATAAATAGTTAATAGCTTTTCCTAAATGTTAATGTTACAAATCACGTGAAATTAAAAGAAACAAAAAATAAATAAATATATATATTTTACTGGGGGCAATAAAGAAAATGAAAATATAATTTTTGTAAAAGTAATTTCTAATACATTTATTTACCTCTAATCAAAATATTGATTTAACTTAGAAGATTTAGTATATCTAATTTCTTATTTCGTTATAAATCTCATGAGGTAACGAAAATGTTAAACTAATTACTAACTAATTTAATGAAGCAAATAGAACTACTTTAATCTTCTGTACTTTCTAAATGTTTCTTGTCCTCAGTGAGTCTTTATTTTATAGCTTCATAATATGTTATGTTCAGTAAGAAAATATCTAAAACTTTAAAAACTTTACTTTTTATTCTGAAAGATCGTTGTTTCTGTCGAGCATTCTAAGATGTATTATTATCTCTTAGTATTTTTAAATTTGACCCTAATAAACTTATTTATTTGGTGGTCTGTTTGTAAGCGATTTTTTTTATTGCTTCAACGTTATATTAGGAATATTATTTTATTGCTCTGACAATGGAAACGCTCCATTCATTTGTTTTCTTCAAAATTATCTCCCTCCAGAATAATCTCCCCTCGGAATAATCAGATAAATTGAAATAAGTTATTATATATATGACTACTTAAAAGAGAAAAAAAATCTTTTTACTGAGATCTTTAAGCATACTGTATTCTATTAGTATTCGAGTATATTTTGAATTATTATATATTGCATAATTACACGTGTACATTAACGTTAAATTGATGTTGTTGAACTTTTCAATAGGGAAAAGGCCGCTCGAATTAATAGCAGCTTCGAAATATTGAAATACTTAAGAGTTTAGAGTTGTGCTGTAGATTTTTAGTACCTAGACACTCGTCTGATATTTATTTATTTATTTCAAAAGTTAATAAGAGTAAGTATTTCATAATTAATTTTGCTTCACGTAAAATTAGAAAATCTTTTATTTTAGGATCTTATAAAACATATTTTTGCTTTCTTTGTATATCAAAGCTAAAATAGTTACAACTTTTTCTTAACTATTATTGAAATAATTAAATAAATATAATGAGTGGTTGTACTAAGTATAGTATAATAGTTGCGACCAAATGTCAAAGTGACTCACATCAATCCCATTCTTACTGGCTCAATTTAAGTATTAACTAATCTTTATGTTCCAAAAGCTACCTATGAAGCTTAGTATTTTAGAATCATTTAAAAAAAAAAAAAAGATAACAAAACCATCCTAATACGGTATATACTATGCAATATACAATACATACTATGTAACGCTCAAAATAAAAACAATTTCGGTCGTTACACAATCTGTGCATATTCAATGAAACATAATTTCGATATCTTGTTAAAATAAAGTGATAATATAAGATCCGAGTTCCACTTTATAACAATTTATTTCCACATTATTAAAATATGCTTTTAAGGTAACATAAGATTTAGTTTATCATAAATTAATCGTCTGTGTTTTTCTTTTTTAGATGAATTTTCTGATAATATCATTATTTGCTGTTGCCTCAGTATCATTCTTTCCAACAAACACATATGGATCAGCAACAACAGAAATTGAAGAACAACCACATGCCTTACCGCTAGCCGCCGCACAAGGAATACAAAATCCGGCAGGTGAAATTTGGCAAGAGGATGATCGAGAAGTATTAATACGAAGTGAACGTGGTGCTGTTAAAAATAATGGTGGTTCAGGTTCTGGTAAGAAGGAGAAAAACAAAAGAATTAAAAATACCAATAATTCCGACACAAAACCTATGAATTCTCAAGCAAAACAAAAAGCTCGTAAGTTTTATTTAATTCTAAAAGAAAACCAATATGCGGAAATGGAAATGTTTACTAACAATAAATCTAAGTACTAATAGTAATGTAATTGGTGTTGGATAAACTAATGGTAACATCTTATTTTAATAATCGAATGGAATGCTTTATGTGAAACAACTTGTAATTTATTTATGAAAACATATATAAATTTGCAAAACGGAATTATTGCTTCCCAAATTATCGAGAAAAAAATAAATAAAAGAAAGTCGATCTTAGCGGTCTACAGCATACTTAAAGTTTTATCTCGGTTAACACTAACGAGTAAATAAAAAATAAACTTATACCTTTGCGATTCAATTAAAAAAAAAAATTAGATACCAAGAATGATAAAAAAATAAACCCTTTACAAATATTGCTTAAATTTTAGTTTTTATTATTTGAAACAGACAAAAGCAATACCAATTTTTACCATATTTTGATAACTGCACAGACAGTAACAAAATATTTCAACGAACATTATAGGTACTTAATAAATTAACAAAATTCCTGCGGAATTTTTTTTCCTGTACATTCTTTTTAATCAATTTGGCCAATAAAAATATATTTCATCAATAATATATTACGATATATATTATTATATATAGATATACCTGTATATAAATATTTAATACATTTTATTCATAAAGTAATTGAAAAATTTGAATACAACAAAAATATGATTTAAAAAATTTAATTTAATTCAACAAAAATTTGATTCAATAAAAATATTGTTACAATATATAAAGAAACATAAAATCATCATTTTCACCATAAAATATTTCAATATATAAATTATGTTTCGTTTAATTGTTTGTTATGAAAATAATCCTTGAGAGCTTTGATAAACAAGGTTTTTGTGTGCTTTATTTAAATTTCTTATAGAAGATTACTACATAGCTTAACACCACCATATAACATAGAAAATTCAGCATTGCTTTCAAATAAACTTAATAAAACAATATTTCCATTACAAGTAGATCGTGTTTTATTTGTTTTTAATTGTATTATTTCTATGAGGTGTGTGTTGGTTGCATCAAATTTAAGTATGTGGTAAAACTAAATACAATAAATATGTAATTCTCAATACTAATTTTATAATATGCAATCTATTTCTATTGAATCTATTGAAGTAATACTTTTTAAAGTACAGATATTAAAATTTATCGCGTAAAAGAATAAAATTTCTAAAAGATTGAATATAAATACAAGATTTGGTTGAATTTTTAATAATTTTCAGTACCTACCTACTTGTAAATCGATGCTGAAGTATTTTCATCAAATAAAAATATCATGTACTCAGCTAACCCTGTATAAATCCATGGATATTTTTACATAGTTTAGAATTTAAACAATTTAAATGCTTCTGAATAGATTTTTTATAAAATATTTGTGATATGATATGACTTAGGTGAGATAATTATTGGTATAAAGAATTTCACGTTTTCCACATAATCAATTTCATTATTAGAAATTACAATTAAAATGTAAAACTATTCTATCCTATCTATCTAATTATTAATTGATTTTCAAACAGTTCTATTAATTGCAATAAATGAAATTGAAAATATCGAATACTGAAATGAGCTACCGTAGTCATAGTTAGTTTGCTTTAGAATTTAAAATAAACACGAAACTAATTTATTAACAATCTGATCACTTTTAACACTCATAGTTTTAAGCACGTTTTTATACTAACCAAATGTTTATTTCTGTTAGCTACATGCAGATATGAAAAAAGCCAATGGTCTGAATGCGATCAGCAAACAAATTTAAGATCGAGAACATTAACTCTAAAGAAAGGGGATGAAGGATGCGTACCAACTAGAACTATTCAGAAGAAATGTAAAAAAGGTGAGCAAATCTTTTTACTGAAAATAAGAAAATAATTAAAAAAGAAAAAAATACGAAAACCATAAGATTTCCCTATCATAAATAAGTCCAAAAGACCAAACCAATTGTAATTCATATATAATATGATTATATTGATACCGTAATATTCACCAAAATTTTATATACAATTTAAATAGTACACAG
>JAABKK020007251.1:0-15453 GCA_011634745.2 Catotricha subobsoleta
CAAATTGCTTAAACCACCACTGAACTCAAACAAATACAGAAAACATCAAAACCGAAATGTCAAATGCAGCGACACGAGAAATCTCAAAAATGCATGAGTGCGAGCAGTACACCTCCCTTCTATGTTTATTACTCTTTCTACGGTTGACGAACATCACACGCTAAAGGCGTGCATTATTTTTCTCTTTCTGCTACATTGATTTTATGAAACAAAAACAATTTTGCCAGCACACACTAACGACACGAGCGGTCAATACTTAAACTAAAATCCATGATCTATAAATAACATAGAGAATCCACTGAACTTTTATGATGATATTTCCATATAAATAACATAGAGAATCCACTAAACTTTTAGGCTCTTTGTTATTTTACGTACATTTTTTTGGCGACACATTAGACCACATTAACCTCTATGCTTCTTTCTTTCTCTATGCTTAAAGCAATAGTATTACAAGTCATACCTACTAGTGTACGTGAGATCTTGAACCAATCCAGCGTCGACATTTTCTACAACTCATTATTTTGCTCTTCCTAGTATTTAAGAATATTCAGGCATCAAAAATGCATATTAGGGGTCGTCCGCAAAAATCATTCATTTTTCAACACCCCACCTCACGGTTCGGACATTTTCCTACTATTTGATTTAAATTATTACAAATAAAAATACCAAGAAGTTTTCAAACGCGTAAAACCATCAAATTTAAAACAAATAATAAATACTAAATATTTATACACTTGACTTAGTGGTAAATATTTGGTAAGGAATAAAAGACTTTTATCTAGCATCCTACGCCATGCTTAAGTTCACATAGTGTATAAAGGACTACATCGTAATTGTAGGTGGTTATTCCACATTTGATTGAATTATAAACTGAACATGGTTTTAGATGTGGGTGTGAGCGACAGGTGAAATTCTGTAGAGGATGATTTCAGCCATTTTAGCTAACCTCGATTGAAACGCCATCTCTTCAATAGACCGATTACTACACGTTAGTTCTCTGTTGAGCAATTTATGGAATGTCATATATTTTTGGAGGCGCTGCATGTTTTGTTTTCCAAAAAGCAGGAGTGGCGCCACCACGAAATTATTTGCAAAAAACATCTGAACTACGAACTAGATGCTGTCAAGTAATCGTTCTATTAGAAACTTATATCTGGCCTTGACCTTGACTATAGCGCCCCCACCATCTAGTGCAAAATGTCGTTTCAACATTAATTTAAAATTATGCCTTATTATGCCTAGCTCTCGCTCACACTCACATCTAAAACCTCATTCAGTTTATAATAGACCAAGTTCAATTTATATTTATTGGTTCAAAAACACTATTACTGTTGCTCTACTTTCTACGTGAAAATCAGAAATCTTTAGTTCTTGGTACAACAACACTACTACTGTTGCTCTACTGTCTACATGAAAATAAGGAATATATGACATAAATAGGAAAAAGTTTGACGTCTTATATGGTCTATTCAGACCAAAGACAATGTAGTACATAGACCATGCGTGGTGGCGCATTGTGCGACAGAAGATAAAAAACCTATCAGCTGATAGATCACATACAATTTAATATGCAAATCAATATGGCGTTCAAAAGAAGATATAGGTTTTCATACAAATATATGCGTTATGCTGTTGTCGCTCAAATACATATGAGCAGCGCCACCACGCATGGTCTATGTACTATATTGTCTTTGATTCAGACGATGATAAACTAATAATAGTATAACGACCTTAGCCACATGCAATTTTAAACATAAGATTCATTGTTCCTTCTTCTTTTAATTATTTCGTCAGTAGTGAATTGAGTTGTGTAATTTTTAAAAATATCTCTCCATTATAGAATATTGTTTCAATATTTCTTTACTTTTTTCTCTATACACTTAATAAAGCTGTGTGATGAAACACAGCAATGCATTACTAATGCATTCATTATTGTTACTGCTGGGTCTATTACTTGTAGTACAACAAACTTCATCGTGTATTCGTCATATATTCAACAGACACTTTGAAAACAATGTAATATTTTTCTTTCACAAGTTAGTACGGAGTTGCTCTACTCCGCAACAAGATATACGATTTTTTTTTTACGAATTAATTTAATGCAATAAACATTAAGTATTGTGTCTAATTTCGAACAGTTTGATGTGATTTAGTTTGGAGCTGTATAGTATAATATTAATTGCGAAAATGTGATTTTTATGTACACATAATATTTATTAAAATACATTTAAATATTTGCTTTCAGTTTTAAATATGACAGAATTAAAAGAAGCTGCCTTCCCAAAAACTGGCCGTGTCAATGAAGGTTAGTGGAACAACGAAGAAAACAATCAATTACTTCTTTTCTCTTCTTTATTACAGTTGTATTTCATTCTTATTTTTCGTTATTACTACTAAGCCTACTTATTTTTATGTTTCTGCGGTAGTTTAAAATCTTTTCTAATCAATTTCAATATAGTTAATTGAAAAAAATATCAAATCAATCAGGTGCAATGAACTTTTTAAAGAATATTGGCGTTTGTTTGAACGTGTAAATTTTTTTTTTAAGAAAAAACAATTACAGTTTTGTTCGAGACGAAATAATAAATATTGTCTTTTCATATTTTGTGTTAATAAAAATATTTTTGTGTCGTTTTGCGGTCTTATACTTAATCAATTCATGCTCCTTGTATTGAGACAATATTATATAAAATATGTAGTAATGTGCATCGCATGATGCACTGTACAATTCATTCATGCAGCACTCATTTCAATTTATATAGAATTATATATCAATGCCATCTGCTTTTATTTTGTGGCCAGTGTGTGATTGAACTCGAAAAATAATTACACAAATTAAATTAAATATTCTTTAATGGGTGACTTGATTAAAATTGAAAATTTATTTTTCTGTAATATTATAATTTTCTAGCGTTCATTTGTATTAATTTGATAATGGTTTGATAATATTTGGATCAAATATTATATGATTTTAGATGGCTTTGATTTATTTAAAATATATAAAATTTCAGCTCATAAAAGTAAAATGCTTAACTTGTTCACTGGGAATAAGTTACCTTGTTTATAAACAAAACAAATACTGACATCAGAACATGACTTATTTTAGAACCACATTCCATTTCTTACTTTTACATATATATTATATTATATTACTTATATTCGATTCGATTCGATGCTGATAATTTATTCCTATGTAATGTTTTATATATAAAATTACATTCACAATTATAAATTACAATACATTCAAATAAACAATTTTTTTTTGTTTTTTGTAGAAAAAAAATGTTGATATAAAAAAAAGACCATTTCCTGTAATTTTTAGATACATACATCGTTTGCTATCCTATCAACCAATCGAACGATGGAATATTTACATTGTTTCCGTACGTTATATAAGTTTATCTACGCATTTTTCGATTAAAATTTCATTTGTTTTGTTAATTTAATATGGACAGTATTAAAACTTAAATATATACGTATTATTATAAATATATTATAATTTAAAAGATAATAGGCGCTAGGTCATTGTTAAAATTAGGAAAATGTATATAACTTCGGTTAGTACAAAATATAAGCAGGTTAATTTGTTTTTTTTTTTTTTCGTTGAAAATTCTAACATAATATTTTTATTCTGTACTTACAGTTATTCTTTTTTTTTTTTTTTTCAATTTGGAGATACATTTTTATTTGTAATTATTATTTTATTTGAATTGTATTCTTTATTTGCGCAACTATTCATAACGACCTATATATTTTCAGTAAAAGTCTCTATCTGAATCGTATGTGTACCCGCGAGGTTCTGCTAAATAAGCATAAATGAATGTGTGAATGTGTGTTTTTTTTTTTAAATGAGAAATTTCTTTTATCACATGAGGTAATAATTATTTATTAGAAATTACTCGTGCAGAAAACATTTATAAATTATGAATTATGAATTTGTATAACCAAAATAATGTTAAATTTTGCGTTAATCATTGAGGCCAACTTATAAGATTTTTAATGATTCAAAATATTTTGTTTTAAGATTAATTTTAGTTTTAAATTATTTTGAGTAATGGGTCCTTTGGTCCTCTGAATTTTCTGAAATGAAACAAATTAATAATTTAAAGGTAAAGACTTTTTTTTTTTATTTGCTGCTTTGTTGCTTTGCTGCTTATTATATTGTTAATTAAGCACTTTTAATTTCTGTTTTTGCTAATTTTCAAGGTCAATTTTACTTGCGAGCTTTAAAAACTTAATGGAACTCAACTAATTAGCAATTTAAATTCTTTTTTTTTTATTTGTTTAAATGCTTGTGAAATTTTTGGTTGTAAATATATGATTACGTAATAAAGTTTTTGTTTTCATGAAACTATTCTTTGAACGAAATATTCTGTTATTTTAATGATATTTTGCTTAAAAATATAACAACAACAAAGCTTAGTGGTCGTGATATTTGTTTATTGGACTCCGTTCATTGATTTTAAATAACGTTAGAATTTAACACGCATTAATTAGTCTATTATTCAAATTTTTTTTCCCGAATATACTTACTGTTGTTAGTCAACAAAGCCCGTTCTTGACGAATGATATAATATTTTAATAAATCTGTGAAAAGCCAAATTAGATAACCATAGCCTATGAAGTGAAGGCAGTTCAAAATTGTTTATATGCGATTTTTATGTAACAGTTGCTACTTTGTTGCTTATTCTATTTTTATTAATTTAATTGATATACTTACAATGTTAACAGAGCGATATTTATTTAATATTTCAGTATGTAAAGAATGGTTGGTTCGAGAAGATAATGCCTTGGCGCATCGTTTACAGTCGCAAGAAAGTAAATTATATCATTTTCAAATATAAAAGTTCATTATTGTTAGTAAACTATTTTCTTTTTAGTAAACGATCACTATAAAGGTAATCGATATCGAAATCAAACTGTTCGTCAAGATTTTCCAACTGCATTGAACGAACAAATCAAGGAAAAAGAAAATGCCGAACGTCAAGCTGCTCTTTATCATCAAATGGTCAATGAGCAAGAAGAAGCGGACGCTAAAGTGGCCAGAGAATTTGCAGATAAACTAAAGAGGGACACTGAATTAGAGCGTCGTCGTCATATCGAACAAGGTGAACATTTGGCTCGTCGATTACATGAAAATGTGCATGTTCAAAAAAAACCTGCATTTCCGCCACCACCACCACCTCCCCCAGAACCATATTTCAATGAATTACCAGTACCACCAAAAAATGTATCCGAAAAATTTAACCGAGATTCTAATATTTCTCAAAGGTCTCCGTTAGGAGATCAAGATATTAATGGTTCATCGTTTCCTGTGCCGATCGCAGCACAAGCACAATTGAATGCTCATTTAAACTATGTATCTCTTGAATTAAATGCTCCCAAGAACAATCAACAACGTTTGTTAAAACATAATCAAACTCAATATACTCAGGTTATGCCACAACAACAAAGCTATTCACCAACGTCGCCTTCGGGAACACTAAATTCCCAGGCGGCTTCTGAAGGACATTACGAACATATCAATTTACATTCACATACACCCGAAAAGAAAGTAAATTCCAATTTATATATGGATTATAATATACCTAGCTCAAGTAATGCTGTTTTGTCGTCAAGATCAAACAAACATAATAATGAATCTTTACAATTTCCAAACTCACCACCGAATCTCAGTGATCAATATAATTTACCAACATTACCACCAAAACAGCAATTATTTGATCGTAGTCCTTTAACTCAAAATGATTTATTTATTAATAATAAAAGGCTACAGAAATTATCAACAGAGACCTTTGATTACTTAATGGGTAATAAACAGGGCGAAATTAATGATGAAATTGATGGTCTCGGTGCTAGTAGAAATATTATCGGCGCTCAGCATCAACAACAACAACATCAGTTGCGAAGAGATAGAATACGATGTGATAACATTGATAAAATAGAATCAATAAATGATATTAGGAGTTTTGCCGAAGAAGAACAACAGCTATCTTCCAATGCGGAAAGAATTAAAACATTACAAGAATTTGGAGTTCCTGTAGACGAAATCTTAGAAATTGATAGAAGAATTACTCAACAGGAGAAAGATGAGGTACGTGTACGCTAGACTAATTAATAACGATACTAATTTTATGTTTTACATGTTGCCTACCACATACAACCAAATATTAATTTCTAAATACTTTCTTCGATTTTTTCAGGAATTAGCAAGATTGTTGCAGGCGCAGGAAAATAAAACCTTAACTCAAGAAGAAAAGGACCACTTATTAGCTATGGAAGCACAAGATAAAGAACTAGCTAGAATGCTTCAAGAGAGGGTACAATTTTTTTTTTTTTTTTAAAGTTAAAAATTAAAGAGACTTTATTACAATTACATTTATCATAATTTTAAATAATATTTATACTGATAGGAACGAGCGAAAGCAAAACGTGCAAAAGAACGAGCACGATTGCGTAAACAACAACTTCAACAAGAACAAAAAATGCAACATGAGGGATTCGAAACTGGTCATCAATTCGATATGATTGCCCCAGGACACTCACGGTCACAATCAGATCCTATTGATATAGATGGCGATTCTTATTCAGATCCTATCGACTTAATACCAACGCACGAAAATTCGTCGAGACCGACACAGTCATTTCATAATCCAATGGCTCATCGTGCTGGAGAATACTACCATAGTAAACAAGGCAGTGGCACATCACGAGATTCGAATTCATTTAGCGATGAAAATTACTCGAATCCAATTGATCTTCTTAAAAGCACTTCGTTAGCACCTTCAAATCACTCTGGAAATATTAGAAAAGATAATTCAGAAATACTACGAAGAGAAGATGAAATTTATGTTTCCCCATCTGATACCGGCTACAGTGGACCAATTCGACCAAATAAATTAGAAATTCGTGGCCCACTCAATCGACCAACACCTCCAAGGTACCAAATTTTCTTTAATAATTTTATGTTTAAATAAAATTAAATCTGTTGTTTTTCTTTATTAGAGCACATGTACCAGAGGGTATTGAGAATATTGCTGCGGTTATTGATCCAACTTATTTAAATTCAGGATCGACACCATCAACAGCAACAAACACACCAATAGCAAGCGGTGGAGCTGGAATTCTCCCATCTCACCTTGATTACACTGCACTAGAGCAAAGTTCAAGTCCAGTGCCTCCATATATGCCTATTCAGGGTACACGACGTAATAACATGGTTTCACAACCTGACAAAAAGAAAAAATCAAAAGACAAATGCACACATCAATAGTATAATTAGGCATTAGATAGTTATTTTTGTAACTTATACTAAATATTTTAATTATCACGTAATACTTATTACATTTCTGTTTATTTTAGTTTTAGTTTTTTTTTTTTAAACTATAGTATTTTTATTTATTTTATACATTTTTTTTTTACTAAATAAATATCCAAGTGAAAAATGGTAATTATTTCTATAAATATTATGTCTAATTTTAATTTAAAATATAATTCATCACGTCAAGCGAAGAGTCGAACTTAACTCTATTTTTTCTAATAAATTTAACTCGAGGATATCAAAAGTTATAAACGACATATTATAGCGACATGCAGTCAAAACCATCGATAAAATTTATAGATATATAAAATTGTATGGCGGTTGAAAGCAGCAATGATTATTTAAAAAGTAAAAAATATTAGAGATGTCTCAAAAATTCAAGACAATGTAATACATGAGAGTGAGCGAAATAAAACATATAAAATCTTAATGTGCGATGAGCTTATTATTCTTTTGAATTTTTAAGACATCTTCTACACTGAAATTTCTAAGTCTAACCGCTTCAAACAATAATTTTTAGATCATTTTTGAGAAATTCTGCGAATTTTGAAAAAAATCAAGTATTGGTTTGATAATTTTTTTTTTTTTTCTCTCATGCATGTGGACGGATTTTTTTGGTCAAGATACCAAAAGACGCAGAATTTTTTTTTCTTAAAAAAAATATTTTTTTTTTGAACGTTTTTGGGTCGTGGCACCCAATTTTCTATTTTTTTTTTTGCACTTTTTTTACATATTGAGTTGGAACTCGGGTGTGGCCTGACGGATTTTAATGGTCAATATACCAAAAGACGCAGAATTAAATTTTTGTGAAAATATATGTACTGGCCTATTTTTTTGAACCTGGGAACATCGAAATTTTTTATTTTTAATTTCTTACAAAAATGAAGTCGTGTACCAATCGTTTTCCAAAAAATATTGAAAAAAAAAAAAACTTTTTCACAGCATATAGTTTTTCATTTTCTAATGCTATATGTTTTCTTTTCTCTTTACCACTCATGAGTTTTTAAAATATTTAAAGCAATAAAATCTTAAAACAACATGATTCGCGAAGAAAATGGTTTCTTAAATTTGTCTTTTTCGTTATTTTTATTCCCGAATTCAATGGTCAGTCAAGTCAGTATATCAATAGACGCAGTTTTTTTTTTTGTCTAAATATAAGTATTTTGCATTTGTTTTTTTTTACATTGAAATTCTTGTTTTGTTGCGTAATCACAAATAAACATTTATTTATTTAATAAAAAATTAAAGTCAAACAAACAATGTGATACACATGTCACATATCATGCTGGCCAATAAGACCCAATTAAATTGTTATGGCTATAAGGTTGTGAATTTATTATATGACTTAAAATAGTGCAACTAAAATTTAAAGTGTTATTTCTATTAAATATAAAAAGTTACCAAAATTTAATAAATTGAGATATTTGAAAAATTTGAAAAAATTCGAAAAATGCACTCGTGAAATTTAAAAATGTATTAATGAGACAATACCAATTAATTTAATTAAAAAATACAGAATTCAATGGTAGAAAATTTATTCGTAAGATTCAACAATCAATTATTTATCTTTTTCTATTTCTCTATTATTTTTTTTGTTCTTTTCAATATTGTCAGGCTAGTGTAGAAAGACGCACAGAAACATAAAATAAACTAATGTTTCACCTCATTATTGTTAGAAATTTCCTTTTAACATTTAAAATTTTCATCAATCAGTTAGTTATTATGCGTATGACAAACATACGAATAACGATTTCAATATAGAAAATTTCATCGATATTATTAATCAGTTATTAATTTAAATTTAAATTCTCAGGTGCATAAATTTAAATTCTTAGGTGCATCGGATATGTCACTTAATTTTATAATACATAATAAACAATGTGAATAAAGAGATATTTTCCTATCATGTTCCGGTTTGTGTCTTCACTCAAAAATTATACTTGAAAAAGCTCTTATAAAAATGTGAAAAACATCGCAACAACGACATCCAAAGCGAACAACCACCCCACGTATTTATAAATATGAACAACAGCATTGTATGTATAAGTATATACTAGCCGCCACACATCTGTTTGACATTTTCTTTGCTTTTTGTATTTACGCAACTACGCTCGTATTGGTTGAATTGAATTTCGTTGCACTTTGTGCATTCAATCCAATTCCGTTTGATATCGGCACAGAGGTATGCTTTTGAATTCTGATGATTAGTTTTCTCTGAGCTGTTGCGTTGAAAATATCATGTCTTAAATATTGGTTACAAAAGTGCAATTAACTGTCTGCATAAATACAAATTATTAAAATACATTTAGTGGAAAAGAATAAATTTAATATTGAACGAACTAAAATAAGTATCAGACTATATGATTATAAATTATGTGTGATTACTTGTGTTTGTTTAGAAAGAATTAAAAAATAAATTATTTATTATTTTTTTATTTTAATTTTTTTTTTTTTTTTTTTTTTTATTGTAATTAAAAAAGTTTTTCTTTTCATTTTATTTTTATTTTATTTTTTATTTTTAATAATAATTGCAAATCTATATAGAAAAATGCAATTTGCGAAGTTTTTGCGAGCAAAAAGATACTGTGCATGCGACAACTTTCATTACTTGCAGAGAAAAACTAATAATTAGAAAAGTTTTTTAATGAAATAAAATTTATAAGTGGGTCGAATCGAAAGGTGGGTATAATATTTTGTTAATTAAATTTACCTGCATCAAACTTTCGCCAGACAAAGAATTTTTATTTCATGAAAATATTTTTTTTCTATTTTTTTTTTCTTTCTTTTTTTAAATATATTTTTGAAATGCTGGTAAAATTATTGATCATGCGCAGAATAAGAAAATAAATTTTCATTTTAAAATCCAATTTTCATTCGGTTTGAATGTTTGAATGCAACCATTTACTTATAATAGAAATTTGTTAACTTTTTTTTTTCATATTTATTTTAATCTTTTGATTTTGTAAACTATATTTGCCGTGACTAAAGGAAAATTTAATAAATATCATCTAAATTTTGGATAATAGTAAAATAATAAGTAATTTATGAATTGGAAACTCACTGCAAATTTCAAAATGTATATTAATTATTTTTTTTTTAATATTCTTAAAAATATAAAATTTAAATTAAAGAAAAAAAACGTTTGTAACAAAATAACACGAACTAAACATGCAATAAAAAAAAAAAAATTATTAACATTTTTTACTGTACGCAATTTTGTGTCTTGTTAAAATGAAAGTAGCCATTTTGTGCTCAAAGAAGGTTACTTGCATTGCACTTTTTTTTTACATTAAAATTCAGTTTTTAGTGATTTTCTCCATCAGACTTGGTGATGGTTAATTCCTCAATTAAATGAAGCAATTTCTTGTTTTTTTTTTTATTATATTTTTTTTAATAATTTATTTTTTAAATAAATAAATATAAAATTATTTGATCATATATAGTTGTATTCTCAAAACTCTTAAGTATTTATATATAAATTAAAACATTAAATACAGTAAATAATTAGTAGATTAACCAGCTATGACGGTTGCTATGTTTGTGATCTATGTTGTGATCTATGTTGTATTGAATATTATTAGAAATATTTAGTGCAAATTATAATTTTATATAAAATTAAGAAATTTTTTTTTTTTATAAATTTAAACAGAAATTTTTTAACAAAAACTTCCCATAAAAAGCGATTTCTTTTTAAATCGCACATGTTTCGATTCGAATAAAAAGCCAACGCCATTTTGAATTTTGCTTTTTTTTAACATTTTTTTTTTTTTTTTATTGCGGCAGTAGTTACATTTCTCTTTATAATAAGTGCATGTTATCTACCTACAATCGTGTTTTATTTTCTTATTTATGTTCAACGTACATATATATAAGAATTGTAAAATTTTTGTGTGCATTTTCGATTCAACCGTGTATTGGTTTTTATGTAAGTGCATTTGAAAAACAATGCGAAACAAACAAATATAACGTACGTTTAATATTATGTATTAGTGCATTTTTTTGGATAGTTAGTTGTGAGTCCGTGGATCGTTATATATATTTTGAAGTTCATTGACCTTTGCGGAAAAAAAACAAACAAATACACAATAGTGAAATTACAAAAGTTGGAATCGAACAACATAAAGGAATTACAATAAGGAATTTAGAGCGGAGTCATTCGAAATGAACCAGGTTCAAAAATTGCATGGTCAAACTTTGATAATTGACTTAGCTTTAACAAGTTAGTATGAATTAATATTTTGTTCGTTTTAATTTAAAACAATTGTTTCTCTTTAAAGTTATTGTATAAGTCATTTATTCTAGTGTCCAGATTATCTTTATATCAATAAAGCTTAATGCTATGCTAAATGCTTATCAGAAAAGAATTATATGCTTTTCAAGTTCCTTCAAGCTCAGATAATGAGATTAATCTTCAATTTTTTTTTTTGGAAGTAAGTGTGATAAGCGTGAAGCAAAATGGGAAATAACAAAATTTAACATTCAAATTTAGAAGCAAGTTTTGTTCTTGCTTTCCAGAACTCAACAATATTGCGGTGTGTAGTGTGGATGCCTTCGGTAATGTTTTTAAAAAAGGTTTTTTTTTAATAAAAACTAGAGGGTAGTGTTTTAAATTCAATATGAATATACAAACACAGGTAATTCAAAATTTTTTCTTAATAGTAGAACAGAGAATGTGTTGATGTTTTTCCAATAGTTCTACCATTTTTCTTTTTTGTTTGACTGCAAACGTCTTTTGCTATAGAGCCGTCCAGAATAATTATTATTATTGGATTTATAGATAGTAAATCCTCTTAACAATTAATGTCTAAGTATTTAATTGTAGACAGATATGCTCAACTATAGCGAAATCGGTAAATGTTTGTATTAAAAATCATGCGCATTGCTGAAAACTATCATAATATCACTTTGAAAGTTTGATTATTTATACACTTTGGGTAGAAGAGCATTAAATTACATGCATGATACATGCGCTACATCTATTCTATATAGAAAATATGTAGCCTCTGTTCACATATAATAATTTTATAGAATGTATTTGTATATCTGTACCTCAATGCATGTTTTGCACATTACTCTGCAGTGGTTTTATAATATTTGTTGAAATGGGTGCTAGCCAACGAACCAGCCATCTAACTTAGAGGCCAATGCCACTAAAATATATAAGCGTTCATTTTCTGCATTTATATTTCTTATTTGCTTGTTTTTATTTCTTGCGTTCCTTGTTTTTTTTTTGTTTTTTTTTTTCATTTTATTTTAAAGCAAAATAGTTTGTAAAAATATTCGTTATTTTTATTCCTTTTTACTTTTAATCATGTCTTCTTTTACATACTTACTCAAATCTGAAATATGGAGAATTGTGTAGCGATTATCTTGTAGAAAATATTGCTTATTCTACCTACGATATACTTTTATAATGTACATACAAAATTTACTTATTTAATATACTATTTTTTCGTTATATATATTGCATATTTTCATACACAATCAATTTATTTATTTCAAGTCGCCATTTTGAAACAGGTAATCTTTAGAATATTATCCAACAAAATAAAATCACTTTACTTTGAGTAAGCTAATAGTTATTTTTATTATATCTCAGACACAGTTTAGTGTATATTTGTTTTTTTAACAAATTAAATATTTATTTCTTCTTAGAAATTATTATAAAAGCAGTACAAAATGTACGCACTATTTTTTTTTCCCGATAGATTACTTGAATTTCATGAGAGTTGGAAGTAAATTATATTGAAATATAACCTTCTTTTTTTGTAAAAAAAAAAAAAACTATTATTAAATTAAATTGTCGATCTTTTTAACTTTAATGTTATTTCTTAAAAAAAAGATGAAACGATTTTTCTTTTAAATTATCTTATTTCAAGGTTCAAATTAAGATTGCTTTCAATGTTAAATCTCACCAACAATTTTATTATTTCTGATTTTCGTGTAAAATTTATTATCAGGGCGCGACGCAAACATTTTATTTTTATTTCATATATATTTTTTTTAAAATAATACGTTAAATCGCAATTCATCTTTTTCGTATGAACGAATGAACATGCATGTTTTGTTTCGTAAAAGCTGAATTGATGTTCTAAAGTAAGATAAAATATATTTATATAAACTTTAATTTGAAAAATGAAGTGACTTAGGTTTCATGATCTGATTCCGCAAACTTTTTTATCAAGAATTTTAACATTTTTGGCTTTTTGAAATTATTTTATTAGAAATACAAATCTACAAAATTCTATCAAAAGATCCTGTCACAAAATAAATTTTTCTGATAATTGAAAACGTCTATCATGACCTGCTAAAAAAAATTTGAAATGAACAATGAACATACCGAATATTCATCGTACATCAGCTAATTTCATTTTCAAGCAAAGTTTGTATTGGTCTAGAATTGAAAACAATGATTAAAATCGTAGGAGTGGTTTGAATATTACTAAATTTCCATGAAATGCGATTTATAAATTTCTCGACTAGATATCCAAGCAACGCTTTTGTTAAATACATGTTATTGTATCTCCTCTTCTATCTCAGATATAACCACTTACTGAAAATAAAAATTATCTCAAGATTTTTATTAAAATTATCTTTTTCATAGTCTGATTAAGTGGGAGTTATTATTTAACATGAGCTTCTAGAGATTGTCTGATGATAAGATATGGAATAGACTTCGCCATGGAAATACCACTTGACTATGTTCTATTTCATAAATTCCAGCCAACATGTTCGATATTCAAATTTATTAATACCTACTTATAAAAATTGAAAAACATATCTTTAACGTACCTTTTCACAATAATCGCATTCAAGTGGACTTTTTTTTTTAACTCTTTAGCTGCTATATCAGCAGACCTACAGAGCATAAATTTTGTATATTATACCTTTTAAAGCAATTAATACAGATAATTAAAATATTGTATATAAATTTTGAGTTTGTACGTTTTTCTTTTCCAGCTATAAATTTTCCTTATAAAATAATCTATAAGTGACCTATGGATTTAATATTATTATAAAATAAAAATCTTTCTCAACTCTTAAAATTCAAATAAAGCTTAAAATTGCAAAGCCGGTGTCATCAAACTCTCTATTTATCAATATTTATAAATAATAAAAATATAAATACAATAACACCTTTTATCTCATATGAATCGTAATATAGAAAAATGTAAGGTATTCTTTTATGCAGCCAAGTTACTTTTAATAAATAATACAATGGATATCTATATCTATACCAACACCGTGTATAGACACAGACTTACCGATAATATATTATATTATAGAAACGTATCTCTCAATATCAGTTATATTTCGTTTCTTCTCCACAATTTTCTTGTAAATCGATAAGAACTGTCTGAAGACTGTCTACGTAATATTATATTTAAGACAAAATATATGTGGAAATAATAATATATTATATTATGTTTTGTATAAAATGATGACTTACACTAATAGAAAATGTGTGTCCTTAGACTTTATTTGCAACAAATTTTTAAAAACAATAACAATTTCTTTCAAATTGTATTCATTTTTATTCTCATTTTAATGTTATTTGTATTTCGATATTTACTTTTGATTTGTATCGTATAAAAATAATCAATTAAAAAAAAAGAAGATAGATTTTGGATTCATAAAGAAGATTAATTTGTTTTAATTTCATTTACTGAATCCCATAACTCTCCCAGCTCGTTATCCGCATTGAAGATGAAAAATAATACGGCCTTAAAACAAGCAATATCCAATACCCAATATTCGCAATATTCAACAACATGTATCTACTTATCAACAATTTAATTTTTTAACACTTCTTTCTTCGTAAATATTTTGTATAAACAAAAATGAAGCAAATACACTTACTTATATTATTGAAAATCTTCAAAGAAATTGCAAATCTATCATATTTTTGATTTTATATTCTTTTTTGTAGTGCTTTAATTTCATAGCTTCATTTTCGTTGTTATGTTTATTTTCCCAGAAATATGTAAAACCCTACACTATCTTATAAACAAAAGTAGAAGATTAAAATCGGTTCAATATAAAAATAAATAAAAAAATAAATAAAAAAATAAATAAATAAATAAATGAAACCGAAAGGCAACGTCGCAAAATTAATTCACAAAGCCTAG
>JAABKK020007251.1:20420-59865 GCA_011634745.2 Catotricha subobsoleta
TATAGAATGCTATTTACTTTCTAAATCTAAAAATTAAAGAAAATTATTTACAAAACCAATCCAATAACCACCAAAATTAAAAACGTTCATATGTTTTAAATATTCAATGGAGCCAGACTAAGTTGAAAATTACAAAACATGGTAAAGTTCAGCACCTCTGTATAAAATTTATTTTCGCATTTGGCTTTTGTCTCAATATATAATGTTATTTATTCTACAATCTGCATTATACATGCATGGCTTCTACATACGCAAATACATCATATTAAAATAAAATATATCATATATAATATAGTTCACATTAGTTAGCAGATAGCATTCTGCAAATATATATAAATTGCACAATAAATATTTACGCAAAAATAGAAAAACAATACAACAAATGCATAAAACTGAACCAGAATCAAGTCGGTTATCAAAACATTTTATACGTTCAACAACAAATATTGTTAATTTTATTCTTTATAGAAATTTCATTATATTCCAATGAATGGTCGATTTTTGTATTGTTGTTTTGTTTATATAATATTTCTTTTTTAAATAGTTTCTTTTTCTATCATATATTATACTATTTTTCGTATTGGCAGCAATCAATCTGAATGAGACTGAACAATCAGCATATATGTGCTTAGAAATTACATAAATGTAAGTTTTACTGTACTTTTAATAACGCTCGCTGTTCAATTTATTGAATGCTATTATATAAAATTCAGAAAACAGAATTAAATAAATTTATTTATTGTTTCGAACAAAGAAAATTATTGTTTTATTTTCATATTATTAATTTCAATTCTATTATTGAATAATTAAAAGCACAAATTGATTTAAAATTTTTACCTAATTGTACAATTTTCATTGTTTCAAATTCAATTTTTATTCATCAAGTTTTCTGTTTTTATATATCTTATTGTGAAATACAATTACACATATTAGTAATTTTTTAACAACTGACATATTATATTATTTCGGAAATATATTTATATTATAGTGAAATTTTTAAAGGAAAATGAATGATTAATAGACCTTTTATATGCGAAACAAATTTTCATTGTTGTTCATTTAATTTATTGTGTATACAAAATTAAAAAGAAAGAAAAAAAAATGGTTTAAAATAAAAATGATATGCGCTTGCATTTAAGTACAAAACTTTGATTTCGTACTGTTTATTTTTAATTGTATAGTTTTATTAATAGATAGATAAGAAGAACGGACGTATTGTGTATCGTAAGAAATTATTGTCTAAGATTAATTAATTCATTACAACTATGTAACTGGGTCGCGAACCTTACAAATTCGCAGATAAACACAAAAAATATATTATTATTATTAATAAGATTAATGTTTACTGGAAAATTAGTAGCTGTTTGCCATTATATTCATTAAATTTTTTCTTTTTTTTCGTTTTTAGCATATATATTATCTTATTGTGAGATAATTTTTCAGCAACTGACATTATTATTTTAGAAATATATTTTAATTTTGGTGAATATTTTAAAGTAAAATGAATGATTAAAACCTTTATGTGAAGCACAAATTATTTTTATAAAACTTAAAACTAGTATAAAGGCCTATCCGAATTCTTTTGAAAAAATGCACATTTAAATGTACATTTAATTGCGCATTTAAATTGTACATTCGTACCAAATGCACATTTTTTTTGTCCGAAATACACAATTGAAATGCGCATTTATGTCATTGAAAATCAAATAAACAATGGAAAACCACAAAGTTATGCCTCTTTTGTTTATGCAACAAATAAATATTTTCAAAAAACATCACAATTTGCAAAATGTAGACATTCAAACATTCAAAATTAATATACATCTCTCATAGCAAAATTGCTCATTTCGGACACCGTACATGTGAACGCATTCTAAAATTGCACGAAAATTGCGAATTGCGCATGAAAATTGTGCTTTCGGATAGGCCTTAAGCAATAAAATGCTTGATATGCAGGTTTTAAGTTTATTCATTTGTGATTTTTCTTATTATTTCATAATTTGAATTTAAGCAGCTATCGTAGAAGTTTGATGTCAATTATTCGAGATTGTTATGGATACATGGATACTTTAGTTATATGATGTAATCGTTCAGTAGAGAATCTCCGCAGGGAAGTCTGTTGATCATGTTAATATTTGTTTTGCAGTACTTACAATATTTTTGATATACGTAGCAAAGACCTGCATGGATACACATTTTGATATCCGTATCCATCCATATCCATATCCACGGATATCCGCTAAGATCCGCCATTATTTTTAAAATATATTTAATTAATTTACTAAATATTATTATTATTCATTTAGAAATAAATAAATATAGAATAAAAAGTTATTTTAATGTACATTAATTTAGTTGACTGTTTAAAAACTTTATGTCGTTTACAGTTCTTGATTTGAAACTAGACCGTCGTTCATTTATTACATGACCAGCTAATGAAAAATGTCTTTCAGCAGTTTCGCTGGTTCCAGGATTGGTAAAAACCATTAGATACGTTAGGTTTCCATGAATGACGAAAAATAGTGTTCGGAAGAAATTTTTGCTTCGATTAAATTTAAGTGAATGTTAACGCTAATTAACTCAAATTATATTCTGCTATACAAATTAAAATTGCTATATCGAAATGTAATATTTTGGAGAAATTTTGCTTGCAAGTTTTTTAACGTTTTAATAGAAATACTACTGATACTGATTGTTTGTTGAAATTGTATGATTGAAGAAAATATTTGTTTGCATTTATTCGTTAGTATGCCCTTGTCATGGGTTATTCCCAGCAGAGATTGAGTTTTGGTTAGGTTTCATATCCTAAGAATATATCTCTTTCTCATCCGCCCATATGGCAGATATTTGCGGATATCCATAAGTTTTTGTGATTGACATCCGTACTTATGCAAAAGTGCGGATATCCGTGAATATCCACGGATTTGGGTAATCCGTGCAGGCCTCTGATACGTAGCCCCTGATTGGTACCAAACTGGTCCTCCATATATTATTATGGGCCTAATGATTGATCTGTAGATATTGTTTTTGTTCGTGAGCGACAATTTTTTAAACCAGTAGTGGGTAGGGACTTCTCGTATATTTAATGGGTTTCTCACGAGCTACTACAGTATGTGGACATAATTTGAGAGCTTTATCCAAGGTAATCCCAGGTATGTAACAGAATTTGAGAACTGGATTTTGCTATTTTCAAATTTCAAGGTTGTTAATCGGTTTCCTTTTCGGTGACTTAGTAAGTGGAAAAATTATCACCTGTGTGTTTTTTCGGTATTCATTTTCTGTAGTACTTGGCTACAACAAGCCTTTAAACCATTTTCAAGTCTTTTATTAATGGTTTTTGTTAGCTTACTATCAACAATACCTGCAGTGTCATTTGCATAATATGCTAATTCGCATTCTTTCAGCTTTTTGAAGTCCGAGATGAATCAGTCTGTAATTATATATTCAAAATAATCAAAATATTAGAAATATTCAATTTAATCTGAATATTTAATTTTTTTGAATATATGCAAATATTTAGAAAAATTGCAAATATTCAGCTTCAAAGTGCGCTTTGTATTCAGACAAAATAACTATGTTTATTGTTTATATTATTATTATTTTTTCATTATTATATCGTCGAACACGTACTTACATACTTATTTTATATCGTTTAAAGAGTAAAATAAAATCATTAGGCCTTCAAAGAAAGTAATTTTATTTTTTGTTTAAATACAATTTAAATATTCATGCACCTTCACATAATAAAATATTATTATTCAATGCAGAATATTATTATTTCATTTAATATAAATTTGTGATTAGTATTAAAAAGGAAAATTGTATTTATATTATATTTGAGTAACTGAACTATATTCCATTACCCGTCGCAGTAACCGTCAGATTTGAGCTTAATTTTTTTGGTATTCATAATATTATTCACATAGATAGAGTATATATACACTAGAGACTAGATCTAGATGATAATCATAGGTATTATTTTTATTATCGTCTAGTGTGTACAATTGTACATATAATCATAATAAATAGTATGATTATAAAACTTTTTTCTATAGCTAAATAATATTTTACATTTCGTTTAAAATTTAAGTAAAATGTCGACAACTGTAAAAAAAAAAATAATAGAAAATTACACAAATGATGATATTATGATAAAATTAGATATTTGGGCAAGTAAATATATACAATTAAAATGTATTTCCTTATTTAATTCATAAGCTAAATGCGCTAAATGTGTAAATGTATAACTAAAATTATCATATGTATGATTATCACACCATGATAATCATCGAGTGTGTACGATGTACGTACACAGAGTCAGTGAACTATGAGTCTATGAGGATGTCGATGGTAGGTTCTAAGATTCCAATAATTTTTTTAAGAACTGTAAGTTTCATGGCGTTCTGTAAAAAAACACATTATTTTAATTATAAGGATTAGACTGAAATTCACGTTTTTAATCAAATCAGCATTATTTAAAATAAAAAATTCGTCATCAAAAGCTTATTTATAATCGCACTATTCTCTAAGCCGAGTGCCATCTGTTGCCATTTTGTAAAAAATGATGAAAATTCGAATATCTTTAAATGAAATTTATGAAAAAATGTGATTTGAAGGATTTTTTTTTATCAAAAATTTAAATAATATTTATTGCATATTTTTTCATAGTATCTATTTGTTATTAGGTATGTAGTCGCCGGATTTATTGGATACATAATTAATGTATTCAAATTAGTTTTTCAATAGCTTTCAAATATAAACTTCATAATTTTAATTATAATATTAAAGTATAGGTACTATTAAATAAAGATATTAAAAAATTTAAAAAATATTTGATTTAAAACTAGATCAGTTAACTAATATTTTTAATGAAAATACATGCGAATTACATGCGAATGACTCGTTTCAGGCTCTATTTAAAAAAAAAAAAGTTATCTAAAGACTCATTTTTTATATTTGTATACAGATTTAAGCGGAGCCATTATTTTAATAATTTGTTTGCTATTTATTATTTTAATGGGAATTATTTCAAGATAAGAAATTATAAAAGAAAATATTTTTTTGACCAATATTTCTAACGATTTATAAAGTAGTAATGAAGCAAAGCACGTAATACAGGCAGGGGTTGGTAGTTTTCCAGAAATGTTTCTGGAAACGTTTCCATTTCCGGAAATTTTGCAACTTTTTCAAAAATGTTTTTTATTTTTTAAAGAAAAACCTAATAAAATATACTTATTAGCAATCATTAACTATTTTAACATAGAAATATATCTCAGATCTCTGAGGATGGACGTTCAATTCAATTAAATTCTTTATTCATTAATTTTTTGTTTTAACAGGAGATTTTTGTGAGATACAATTATTGTAATTTTTCAGCAACTGACAATTATTTTTTACGAGTTTTTTTTTTATTATAATGATAATTTAACAATTTCTAAAGGAATTGAAGATGGAGGTGCTCTTCTTCTAATATACAGAATTGCAAAAAAAAATCTGTTATATTTTATTTTTGATTCGTGGAACTTCATTTGAAAATTACATCGAAATATATCGAAATGTATAAATTAAGATTCAATTCAGTGTCAAACTGTATTTAACGCAATTTACAAATTTCTTTGCCATTTAATTATGTTTTTTTAGTTTTTGGAAATTTCAATGGAAACGATATGTGGAAAAGTTTTCCGGAAACGTTTCCACACTACCATCCCTACAGGTGCATGTAACAAACTAAACATTGCAATAACATTTTTATGAACACATTATATATTGTACTTACCTTAGATGATTTTATAATATAATTTTTTTAATTATCAGAATAATTTTTCTCCTGGAGCCTTTTTTATCACCTTGTAATTCTAATTTCTATACAATAATTATTTAAAGTCAAGAAAAGAATGATTAAAATTATATGAGAATTATAAAACGTTTGCATTCTGAAATTTGATAACCAAAATTAGAGATATTCCCCCTAATAACTATTAGATCAAAGTTAACTTATTTTTATAATCTTTTTTTTTTTTTAAAATAAACACTGGTATTTTAATTGTTTTATGATTTAATGAATTAAAATAAATGATTTTATAACCTTGCAAAATAAAAAAAGGTAGCATGTTCGATGTACAACTATGTACAGTTATATACAGAAAAGAGAAAGTTTTTTTTTTTTTTTATTAATGTGGTTTTTTCTCTACTTACTTTTTCTCGCTTGGCGGCAGAAAAATATATAAATAGTACATAAAATTATAAAATATATATTATGCGATCAATGTATCTACTGAATAATACTTTATAGTTTACTATACGTCATAACGCATACGAACACGCAGATCGTTATAACCACACTCGATAAATGTGCCATTCTTATATTTATACATAAATTATAAATACCAGTAAGTATGTGAATAAGTATTTGCGATTTTTCTTTCATTTTTTTTTTTTTAGAAAGTTTTTATTTTAAATTAAAATTATTATTTAATATTAAATGTTAATAATGTTTACTTTTACAATGACATCGGAGTTTCACTGTGTAAAAGCTACACTGCTTGTGCAAAATTTTGATAAAATATCATAGCGTAGGATTTTGATGTTTATGATGGTCCTTCCATGGATAGGCTAATCACTTTTCTTTTCACATACGAAAACGAATGATTTCTATTAATATTTTTGATTCTCTTAATTTTCATGAATATTATCCACACTCGCACCAATAAGAAAAATCGTAAAATTTAAAATGGAAGCTGAGCTTACTTAAATTTGATACTTACTCATTATTTTTATTTCACATTTCTTATTGTTTAATATTTGGTATATATTTTAAATAATCTATTTTTTTTTCTTTTTCAGTTTTTTGCTGTTCACTCACATAGAATGCTGCTAACCAGAATAAATAATCAATCCATGGGTAAACTCAAGAATTAAATCTAAAATGATTTTGAAAAACCTATTTGCAGTAAATTTAATATATTGAAGCAATTCATTTTGCAGAAACCCGTAGATCCGAACTTGTGCTAAATTAATTGGAGTTGCAAGTGCGGAAATATGGGAATCTGTTGATATTGAAAATAGCATCGTTACCAAATTTATAAAATTTATGTGGCCATTACTTCGAATATGATCTAAATTTGTAAGTAGTTATTTGATCATTGCCTTGCCTAGATATGCAAATGCGCAACATAACGCAAATTGCTTCTTTCTATAAATCTTTAATCTCTTTATTATGGACTTAATATTTTAAGTTTCGTTAGTGGGTTAATAAACTAGAGAATCAAAATATTAATCACAATTTTTATGACATACACAATTATGACAACGATTCCATCAGAAAATTCAACAAAAAAAAAAAATAATAATAATTTTTTCTAGTTTGGAGCCCTTAAATTTAATTTAACCACTAAGCCAATTTTAGTTCGTCCCTTAATATTAACAAATACTAATAATATGACAAAATATTCTTTAAGCAAAAAAAAAAATATCTATTAATGGATTATTTTCATGTCTGATGTTTCCTAAATAAATGTTGTAGAGCCTGCTTAAATTACTGATTCCAATTACTTATGTGATTATTTTAACATAATCGCAGCACTTATATTAGTGGCGAAAATTTGTTATAACATACCGCTTATTGACCTCGACAATGACTTTAATGTTAATCAAAATTGTGTAAAGCGCGCCAAGTACCTCTACTCCATCTACAATTATTCATTAAAGTATTAATACACATACAATTCCTATAATCACTTTATTACTTATTTTGCGTTCCATTGTAATAGTAAATTTTTCGCAGTGATGTGAAATGCGATAGGAGGTCAATGATCAGAAATTTCTTTTATGTGTAAGTAATTAAACATGTTTTATAAAATTTGGATTTTTTTTTTTTTTTTAAATTTATCAATAAATTGTTAATTACGCTGAGATAACAATATTTATTAATTACTGGCTGGGGATATTTTAACCGTAATAAAAATTATCTATTCCTAATCAAATTAATGTTGAACGTTTATATTGTTGATGAGAAAAGTTCCACTTCCAATCTGCTAAACAGAAATAATTATCTTTTGGTGATGTTTTCATAAAAGCTGAATAAATAATTAATGAATGTATCTGCGAGAATTGACAGATTACTATATACCAAATTCACATTTGAGGGGTCTATTTCCAAAAGCGGCAATCTCCATAATTTTTTTTGAGCAATTATGATCCTTACTGCATAATACAATAAGGCATATAATTGCTTGAAAAAAATGATGGAGATTGCCGCTTTTGGAAATAGACCCCTTATTTGATCCATAGTAAATTTATATCATTTTTAAAAAATTTCAATAATGCTTGGTTATTCTATACATTATAATACATACGACTTTAATGAATAGCAAAAATATGTATAAACTAAATTTTCTATATAAATACTTTTAATTATTTATGTCAAACAATTAACAAACATAAAATAAATAAGCTGAACAACATTTTAAAGTTAAATAATCTGGTATGTAACTATTTATAGGTATATATTACGCATACACAAAGTTAATTTCTAATGAGGACTATTTTGTTTCAAATTGTGTTATTCCCAACTTCCGTACACGAACTTTTATTAAAATATATATCATTTGTGTGATGGTAATTGTGAATGGCAAACAGTTTTGACATATTCATGTTCAAGGCCATTTTTTCGCAATTTCGCAAAATTTTTGCACATGTATTGGACGTTTTATGACGAATACGTGAATTTTTACACACAATCTCAATGAAATATAGATACCATTTTCATAACCATATATCTATCATCATTATTTTTTTTCATACATTTACAAAAAATTTATTGTATTTTGCGTAGGTATTAATTATATTTAAAATGTTAAGCTAAGTTCTGTAGGTACTTAAGTAGATATACGTTTAACAAGAGAATAAAAAAAATAAAAAATAAAAATAAAAAAAATATATGTCTGGGTAACGGTATATCTGGATATGTAGTTTGTTTCAATTCAATTTGGAATAAAATAAATTTAATATAATGATTAATATTTGTAGGATAAATTGACGTGATATTGACCTTTTTTCATTTTTTCATTTGAACAGCGTCAGATAAACAATTATAATATATATATTGTTGAGTAATTGGAAAAATAATTGACATTGTTTCATTATTTTGAATTACTAAAATGGATTAAAATCATTTACATTAAAAATAAAGTATATTTTGAAACATTTATTATGTATAAAAATACCAGAACTTTCTGTGGAAAAAGAAAATGTATTTAGAAAGTTTTCAGAAACGTTTTCAAATAATTATTTCAGAATATACACAAATATCAGTCACTCAAATTTCTGATGAAGAACGGCACACCATTATATATAGTTAACTGGATTATTGTTTCAGATTTCAGAATCAATCACAAGTACGCTTTTCATCAAACCCATTTGTTTATTTGAGAATTCATAAAATAATTAACATTCATTTACATTGACTTAAATTTAGAATAAAAAGTCTATAAAACACAAAAACGAATGAAAATTTATTGAATTAAAAAAAATAATTTCGGTGAAATATACTTTTATTTAAAGTAATTAAAACAAAATCAATTGAATCTGATTATAATTTAAAAAAATATTACGAAACATATTCGAACGATTTCCACTTTCTATTCAATTTTTATATTGACTTATTTACTGTAAATATAACACGAATATTTGCGTATAAATAAAAATATTTTGTTTGTTCTTATTTTATGCGATATTTATTTAATCGTTATTATATTTACAATAAAATTTAATTCCAAAGTTTTGACTTTGCATATAATGAATACAAATAAGATTTTTCTTTTAATTTCTTTTAGGATATAAAAATTATAATATTCTGATGTTTTAATAAAATTAAAATGTTTTAGAATAAAAATAATTTACTGCTGTAGAAGAAACTAAATTTAATTTCATCTATCATGTTAGGAATCGTGCTATATTCATTTATAATTAGACAATTGAATTTTTTTTTTCAGTAGATTAAGCCGAAAGTTCTAGAGCAGAATATTGGAGCTAAAATGCGTGATCATAAATGAAAATATTCAAACGACCAGTTCCGGTTCTAGCGAAAAATTTATTAGTGTGAAAGTCTTAAAATTTGCTACAAACAAAAACCAATTAAACTTTTCTAAAACCATATCCTGAAGTAAAAAAAAAGAAGCTATCATTTTAACAAAGTTTTGGCGCACAACACAAATTAAAAAGATAGGTTAAGCCTGATTGTAAGTAACTCATACACCCATTTTATCCTTAATTACAAAGTTCCACACGTTTGTAATAAAATTCCTAAATACCTCGAAAAATAAATGAAATTAAAATTTGAAATAAATAAACTTATAAATAATCTAAAAATAAATATCCTCTTAATCAATAATAATGTCAGTAAGGCCACCATACAAAAAAAGGGCTCTTGCAAAATGAGGTAGTAGGTTGTATAGTAAAATATAATTTAATAAAAGTACTGTACAATCTGCTAACTTGTCTTGCGGGCGAAGCCAAAACATCATCCATTTATTTCAATTAATTATTGTATAATTATATAAATAAAACGCGAACAAAAAATTAATTATAAAAATACTAACAATTATTTTAAAAATAATAAAAATAGATAAATTATGTTAATTTGAGTAGTAGAGGTATATTAAAGTCATAAGTATGCCATGATTGAGATTGTATATGTCAAGTTAAATACGAATAAAAAAAAAAAGAAAAAATAAAATAAAATAAAATCCAATCAGAACAACGACATCAACGATCAACATTAAAAGAGCTTATAAAAATCACCGATTTAAAGTTCCTTGAGCTGCTTTTGTGGTTGTGGTGTAAGATTGTAAGTATATAATAAAATGAAATGATCCAACCGACCAATAAACAATTTTATTTCTATATAAATAATAGAATATATAAAGAAAATATAGCTTTTTTGTGGAGAGTGTGAGTATTATATTATTATAAAATCTCACCGCTCGTGCATAAAGAACGTATTTTCATATTCGTTTTTAGTTTACCGGGTATGTTGGCATATATCTTTTATTGTGGTTCACTGTATTTTTTTTTTTTGTTTTTTTTTATTTATCGTGCGATAATTTTTAAGTTATTCAAATTAATCAACGTGTATTCGATGATCATATTGATTACGGTATTCGAGTAAAATGTTAACGGATATATGTAAAATGTGCATTTTTGCACAATTATATAAAAATATTAAACGTCCACTGTTTCCATTTTAATAATACATATACACAATAGTTTTTCTTATGAGTTTGCGAAGTGACGCGACGGCTTTACGCACTATTATTATAATATTTTAATTTACAACGAAAATAATGTTGGTTAAATTTGTTATATATTGAATATACAGCCAGAGGGTTCTATAACATCAGTTTAATGTGTGTATGTGCCAGTAGATTTGTTGAAATATAGATAGTTATACAACTGTACGTACAGATGACAAAATGTCGCATTGCACGTGGCGGTGGCCAAACGATTTGGATTATTTACCTACTTTAAACACAATATTATATTTTCCTACCCATTATAAATTTAGTGAAAATTCCAAAGTGCTAATATTTTGAATGTAAGAAATTATTATTCAACTTTATAATTGTGAAAAACAAAAAAAAAACAAAATGAAAATGAAAATGCTTCTACATTTAATTTTTTTTTTTTTTTTTAATATATATATATATTTATTGGTGTAAGCATTAAGCTTCTATGTGATTGTTAATTGAATCAAAAAAAATTACTTCCAGTTCAACCGAAATCGAATCAAATTTATTACGTGTTCTTAAATTTTATGTCTAAATTTAGTTTATTTGCTACCTCTGCACTCTAAATTTATAAAGAAAATTTGTATGTGTGTGTGTGCAAAATAATTTAGCGAACTGCGATGATCTCTTTAATATTACAGTGATAAGAAGTAGCTAATTTCATGGAAATGAGTGATTAAGAAATAATTAGCGGATAAATGAATTTTTCGAAGATATTTTAGTGCTTTCATTATCCAAGTTTAAGTTTTATTATGTCACTACACTATCATATAGTAATTCCACGCGCGTCACCTTTATATCATATAATTTTTCAAAAACTTTCCACAATGTTGCTATACGGTTATGGGATAAACCGCACACAACTTGGTCATTGGCTTGGTTATGGATAAAAAAAAAATTGTATTGAATTATAAGTAATTTTGTCACATTTTTATGTAAATTTATTAACATAGAGTTAGTTATACGTGGACTTAATGATAATACTGATAGTATGTTCAACATCTTTGCAGTGTTAAAAATATTTATAATCAACTGTTGCAGATAGTAAATCTTTTATTATCTGAACATTAAAATTATATAACAATTGCTTAAAGTTATTTTTCCGGAATTGTATTATATATTATAACGTATTATATACACTTTCAACAAACCACTGAAGCAATCATTTGATGAATATTTGTATTTTTCTTTTTTTTATTATTATTATTTTCGGGTTACTTTACAATAGACTTCCTTCTTTAAATATTACCAACATGAAGTTTATTTTATTCGTAAATTTACGGCGCAAATATATATATAAGCTTTCAGGCTATATATTAATTTCAATGTATGTAGGAAAAGCAAGTAGTATTGTTTTCAAGTTTTCCAAAATACGATTTCGTCTTTCTGCGGTTCTAGGTGTTACATTTCAAATTTAATTTGGTAACCACTACCAATTTTAACCGCGTATTTATAAATTATTATATCAAATATTCGAAGCTTAGCCAGCTCTGTAATTTTGCGCTGGTTATGGGTCTGTTGATATCTATATTATCCAATAGCCTTCAAGGAGGTAACCACTGAATAATAAATTGTCGCAACAAATTCCAAAAATTATGTGAAGAAATTCCAAACAATTCTAAAGAATTCCATTAGATTGTCCCAAAGATTACTTGAGTGAATAAGCGTTTTCAAGTAATGAACCGAGTTATTTTAGAGTAACTTTTTAGTAAGTTTAGGGTAAGTTATGTTTAAAGAACAAAGAACTTCCACATAAAACTTATTCAAAAATGACCCTAAAGTAACTTTGAATCGCTGCTCGAAGGCGCTTAAACATTAAAGTCGATTTGGAAAGCTTATTTTTAAAAAAAATGTGTCAAAAAAAATAAATATTAGAAATGGAAAATTTTCCAAAATTTGATGTGGTAAACGTGCAAGGAAACATTTCAAAATGAAATCATTTCCATTGGAAAATTTCCACACTACGTATATTCTAACTGTAAATATTTATAGTACCTGTATGTAGCACTTGCATTTCTAGTCATAATTCCGTGCACCTATGGTTAAACATCTTGCTCTATAGACACTACCATATCTGAGTACCAACGCAACCAGGTTAAAGTGAATACATATAAAGAAATTGTATAAGTACTTAATTCGTAATTTTTTCTAAAATAAGCGAAAGTTGTATACGTCCCAAAAAGATTTGGATATTACAGTTAAAAATATAAAAACAGCACCAAAATATACAAAAAGAAAAACAAATTATTTTATGTATTTTGACTTTGACTAAACAATTTATATCTCCCTTTTGAGAAGAGGTTGTCCATGTCTTTTTCAATTGTTTTTTTATAAAGTCATTCTTATGTTTTTTTTTTCATCTTCTTTACCGTCTAAGGAAAAGACAAAATAATATTTCAATTAATAAATTAAATTAAATTGATTATTTTATTTGAAATTCAATACTTTAAAATTTAAACTTTAAAAAAAAATTTAATGTAATTTTACATATACAATAGTAATAAAATATTATACAATATTATTTACGATTTAATAAAATGGATGATTTTCTAATTTAAAGTTTCTCAAGAAATAAAATTGATTTAAACTTAATTTTATAAATAATTTTATTTATTTTCTAAGATTTTCAAATATGCCCACTTTAGAGCTTTATTATTAAATAAATACCTACTTAACTATTTTACACGCATCTTATATTTTTAATCAACACATTAAAAATGATAATCTATAAAAACCATTTATCCTAAACAATAATAATGTAATTACAACTTTCACTAAAAATCATTTTATTAGAAACAATATATTATTCTAAAGAACCATATTTCGAATTATTAATATCTGCTTAAAGTCAATAATCATATTATATTTGGAATTAATAAAAAAAAATTGTATAATCAAAATTAAAAAGAAAAATAGGTGAAATATTTAAATGCAAGCAAATCATCAAGACCTTACGCTGAATGAATTGGATAGTAAAATTAACTCCTCATATGGTTATTTTGGCACGAACTCCCCCGAAGAGTAAAGTTTACCTGCCATTATAGTTAAAATAACCACATATGGATGGGTTTTATTAGTGCTACTTTGGAGGGTTGGCGTTGAGGAATGCTTAATTTTACAATAAAACAGAATTAAAATTCTTTGTTGAGAAAAAAATATTCTTAAGAAATTCTTTAAAAATGGTTTGCATTTTATATTTTTTTCACGAAAATCTTATACTTTGCCGTCGCAATCTACTTTTTAAAATAGTCACCGTGTAAAAAGTCACGGAATCAAATTGCTTAAAAATTAACTTTTGGACTTGACTCATAGTATAGAAGACAACATTTGAAAGAATTGATTCTTTATAAATCTTTCGGTTTCTCAAAGAATTTTAATTAATTAATTCGTTGAATTTTTTTTTGAACTAATCAATATATGTTTAAATGGAAAACAACGCATAGATTCATTCTTTGAAATATATGTATTGAAATTTTTTTGAATTTTACTTCATTTTTGAAAATTTTTAAAATTTAAAAGAAAATCAAGTATTGGCTTCGTAATTCTATTTTTTTTCTCCGAATTTAGTGGGTGGATTTTGATGACCAAAAAACGCAGAATTATTTTATCTAGAAAATAAATATATTTTTAATTTTGAACTATTTCGTTTTTCGGTCACGGGACCCGTTTTAGTTAAATAAGTTGGAAAAAGAATATTACGAGTATTTTTTGAATTTTCTCAGGATTGAGTGGACGCTCCATAACTGAAATATATATATTTTCACAAGCATAAGATTCCAGCGAAAAAGCGGAATGAAACATTTTTTTTTGACCACGTGCGTCTTTTGCGTCTTTTGGTACCATTCTTATCAAAAATGAAGTCTTGTACCAATCCAGCTTGTTTAATTTCTACACAATGATTTTTCATAGATGTATTAGAAGTAATCTTCAAAATTCCTTAAAAAATCTATTAAAAATCATATTGTGAAAAAATGAATAACTCAAAAAAATTTTAATACATAATAATACATAATAAGAATTAATCTATGTTTTTGCTATTAAGACATAGAGTGATTATCGCTCTTGAGCTAAGAATTTTCAAAGAAAGAATTTAGGATTAGACCCAAACCTAATAAACAATTTCACACGTGTTTACACGTGTAACTGAACATATGGTATACATGATGTATATGCTATGTATACCGTTGATTTACATGTTGCAATGTGTATACATAATGTATTACATATCTCCAACACGACGCATTACATAAAAAATACATCATGTAATATATTTAGATAATATTGAGTATTCATGGAGTAATTTTCATGTAATGCGTCCTGTTGAAGTTATGTAAAACATTATGTATACATATTGCAACATGTAAATCAACGATATACATAGCATAGACATCATGTATACCATATGTACAGTTACACGTGTAAACACGTGTGAAGTTGTTTATTGGGAAATATATTTATATCATATGAACATCAAAAGCTCAGCAAAAAAAAAATCAAATCGAAATGCACTTTGAAGACATTGTTGATTTTTTAGGTCATTGACCTTTAACCTTTTATTCCAACCTTAGGTTACGACTGGCCGTATGAGAACTGAAAAAAAAATAGCAGTTGCTTCGTTGTTTAAATAGAAGGAAGCCGGGCAGACAATTGCATTTCATATAGTTTATAAAAACTTTACCTTTTATATTATAAAATAATAAAAGGTATTTTTGGTTCATATAGGAAATGTTTCTTAGACTTTATAGTCGATTCGGCATCGTATATTAAATGAATCCCTAATAATATTCAATCTCTCTTTTGAAATAATAGTATTCGCAGTTAAAGCCCGAAATATTGAAATTGATAAGTTGTCAAATTCTAATAGTGTTGCTCTTATATGAAATAAATTTCCCGTTGGAATACAAAAAAAAAAAAAGTCTACTGAATCAGACGGATTTGCATAGGTACCCAATGAATATTTTTAGCTTCACTTATATTATTCTTTTTATAGAGGTCTTACCTCGAACGCATGTATGTCGTATAAGACTTTTAGCCAATATTTGTCAGAGTGAGAGAGATGTATGCACGCACTGATAAAAATAAAATTAAATAAAATTTCCGAAAAGCATTTTATTAAAAATAAAAAAATTATCCCGGCTATAATATCGTAACATTTATTGTCTGTTGCTGTCGTATTCATGATAAAATCCTTAAATTATTTTAATCATTTTGTAAATTTCGTAAAAGAGAAATAAATAAAAATTTGTTGTTTATTGTCGGTCTTTTTTTAAACTCTATTTTCACATTAGTGGTAGACTAAATCTATCTACATTTTATTTAGCAATTTCTTATATTATAGCCTGATGGGTTATAAACAATATATACGTAATACTTATACAAAATATAAATTTTTATACATTTAAACACAATACTTTAATAATAAATTTATAACCAATACATGGAACTATATATCGCACATACACTAAAACAGAGTGGCCATATTCATCTCGAACTCTTATAAATAATGTAAAAGAAATATATACATATTCACCATACGTTCAATATTATAAAATGAGGTCAATGTACGCAACAATATGTTGTGCTCTGTGTTTGTAAATTTTTTTGCAAAGATGCGAATGTGCGAAATAATAAAATAAAATAAAAAAAAAACTCATGTGCGCGCGCGCAAACCGTTATTTTCAGTGTTGAATGTTTTACAAATAGTAAACACACTCAGCATAGAGTGCTGGGTAAAACTGCACGTTAAAATTAATATCCACCAAAATATATATGTATAAGCTTTATTTTATATAAAGTGAAAAAAGTTTAATATTAAAAACAATTAAATATACTTACAAATTATTCGACATAATATGAACTTGATCAGAAAATTTATTTATAATGTGCGACGCGATATTAATATGACTAAATAGTAAATAATTCTAAAAAAAGGAGAAAAAAGAAAACAGCAAGGAGGTGCGTATCATTTTGAATTTCTCATTTGGCTTTGTTTACTTTTAAATGTGAATAATCTTTTTGACATAAATACTACAGAGTACTTTAATATTTCGCATTCCAACAATTTAAAATTGATTAGTCCTAGTTCCTAGATATAAAATATTCACATTAAAGAAGTGTTTTTTGTTTTTTTTAGATGAAATGAAATGAAATATAGGGGGAATAGATATTCTATATGTTTAGAAAATGATTTCAAATGGCTCCTAAACTAGCATGTTTTCAAAAAGTAAGATATTAAAACTTTTGCAATATATATGAAAAAAAAGAAGAAGAAAAAACTCATGATATTTTTATTCTAAAATATATTTCTAAAATAAACTAATAAGTTGTAAGTTAAGAGAAATCATTTCCAATTAATGATCGGTTGTCATGAATTTTGGTGGATGCATACATGCGCTTTACGTGAGTTACTTTTTTTTCCTTTTTTATTAATTCTTTTTTGTTTTAATTAAATGACATTATCCAATCTATTGCACTGACGGATTCATTTGATAAGTGATTTTATACATGTATTTAAAAAAAATATATGATTTTATTTAAAGCAAAATATTATCTCCTGATGACAATGACATTAGTAAGATAGGGATTCTCCTTGCATTTTTTTTTTATCAATTATTTATTAGTATGTATTATTATTTTATTTATTTTTTTTAAATATTAATTAAAGAGAAAGAGAAAATGATTATATTAATTTACTAATAGATCTTTTAATTTTGTTTTCAATTTGTCCAATAGGTAAATTTCGAATTCTATAGTTATAACTTATATGAAAATATTTACCTATTTTTAAAATGTAGTTTTTACAGCGTGTAGATGATTTCTCGTATTTTATGTTGATGGATATTGATATTTTCTTATTTCATAAGTGTATAATTCCATTTGTGATACTTTGCGAAAAGATTTAAGAATTCATTTTAACACCATGTTTATGCTAGACTTTTAGAAATTTTGAATTTATTTAACTGATCCGATGTTTAAAATAACTCTAATTATGACCTTTAGTAGCGTCTTTTAACAGAGTGCTCGAACAATCACATAGATAATATTTCTAACACCTATAGGCAATCGCAATAGTTTCAGATCGTATGTATATCATATATGAATGCTATACGATTTTGTTATCAATTCTTATTCATTTTAATATAGATACAAATATTTAATTATTTAATTTAATATGAATACCGTTATTAATTTATCATATAAATGGTTAATTTTCAAAATCTTTTAATATGTGTTCAAGTTCATATATTTATTTCAAAATATTTTTTGCAATCTTTATCCTAAGATAGTTTTAATGTCGTATTTACAATTTGTCGTTATTGAAATTTTGTGAATAAATTGCCATTTATATGTAGGAGTTAATTAGGATTAAGTTCAAAAGCATATGACGTGTACTTATTTGTTATTTATCTCGAAATAAAAAATCTTTCTTAATTAATTTTAAATTTTGGATCTGGATTCACTGTTTTCATCGTTAATTTTTTTGTTTTTTTTTTTAGGATAAAAGAGGGTTAGTAATTTGTTTTTCTTTTTCCATACAAATATCACGATTTAGTGGTAGAAAGTTAAGAACGATCATCTAAATGATTATTGACCTTTTGTTAGAATGTCTCTACAAAATATATATATATAAGTTCTGGTTTGAACCTCTAAATAATTGTAAAATTATTGTATACGGGTTTAAGAAAAGGAATTAGTGTACCAGATAATTGGCAATTCGTTTTTGCTACACGATATCATAGGTAAACGTTTTTGTTTTGTCTTTTCAAGAATTTATATCAACAATTTGACATTACAACCCTCTTCCAAGGTCATAGATTAAATAATGTATTTCTTTTTATATATTATTGGATTTTCTCGAAAAGTAATTATAGTATTTTATTTACATTGTAATATTTTGTCGCCAAACGCAGCGAATTTCGTTTAAAACAGACTCTATTGTAGTGAAAAACATACAAAACAATTTCCAACGAAAATAGTGGAAACGCATTAAATTCGTACTAAAATTGGATAGTATGGATTGGGTATGTTTCTGATAAATTTATGATTTAGTATAGTTTTACGGTCTTCCATACTAATGCCATATACCATTGTGATAATATGCATCCATATTCAAATAAGTATATGGTTTTTGTATAAATTGATTCTATTTTTGTTAGTATGGATTTGTAAATATTTTTAGTAGGGTAATCACCACAAATGAAACCATAGCTTCACAAATGCAAATATATATAAGTTCAGGAATTTAGACGTAGCATCAGAAAAATTGAAAATGCTAATAAATATTGCTCACTAAAAATAATGTTTTAATTAATTTTTTTATTGGTCAGAAAGCAAGACTTACGTAGACAAAAAATGTAAACCAAAAGCACACGATACAGTTTGATCCAGTGGGTCAATAAATGCGTACGCCTTTGTTTTTTGAGGAGGCAAGAGGCAGTTAATTTTGATAATAAGAATATTTGATTGAATTAATTAATTTTAATTCAACAGATATATTATATTGGTCTATTTTTTAACTATTACCATAAAAATGTCTCAAAAATTGATTGCTTAAATTAATAAATGTGCATAGTGAAAGTTTAGGTGTACATAAAACATATAAAATATTTGTTATAGCTAATTCCCTGAGACCCTAATTTGTGACTATTATTTGAGTTTCACAAGTTTCGATCTCCGGTATTGGCGGCAAACCATCAACTATAAATTTTGTGACACCTTTAATTTTAAAGAATGTAAAAATGTTAACACAAATTTAGCATGAATATGAAAATAATATTTATTTCACAATGAAAAGTTTGTTTGTTTGTATGTTTTTTTTTCAGAAATTTCTATAATTCATAAAAGCATAAAAGGGTGCATTTGAATAACTTAATATGTCTGAAATCTCTATGAATATGATTTATTCGGCTATAAATATACCGAATAATCTTAAAGAAATGTGGATTTTTTATTTATATTATTTTTAGAATAAAAAAGCCGATTATAAATAAAACTAGATTTCAATGACTAGACCAGATTATAAATAGTCTAGTCGACTGATCTACTACATAATATGCAAATTCCAACATAGGAAATCTACAAGTAAGTCCACTGCATTATATAAATCAACATTAAATGCATAATAAAATATTGTCCATATTTAGTTCAGCGTAAGAAAATGTAACCCCATGTTCGGTAAAAGTAGTTTCTTGAACCATTGAACGAGATTTTTTTTCCTTATTAACTTCAAGATATTTTCGCACAATTATGAATTTAAATTTCATCAACCCTCGACAAGGTTAATGTCCGGACACAAAAGAAATACAGTTGTTTTTATAATTGCGTACTTTGTTATAATTATTTCCAATTGCAACTTTATATTTTAATATATACGGTTGAGTTACACATTTAGCTTCTTTTTTTATTTATTTTTGCAGCAATCGTTTTGTTTTACTTTTGTTTTTATTTGATAAATATTAAAGAATGTTGTTTGCATACTTATTATGCAGGTCTACGCTGAAGAGAATATATAATCGCAATTAAAAAGTACTTAATTTTCTTTTTTAGAAATTATTTCAACTTAATAATTAATTAGCTACTAAATACATAGCAGACTATACTTGCCTAGTTAACAATTCGTAGAAAATTTTGCTAATATATAATAATTTATTTTTATTCCATTCAAATGTGTTGCATTTTTGCAATTAATACTTATGTTAAAAAAAGTTCTTAAAATTAAATCTAAAAATACTGATAATAAATTAAATTAAAGTCTCAAAACAATTTTTATTTTTAAAAAATCGAAAAATATTTGCGCAAATTCACTAATGATACATTCGCATTCCCATTTTAATTATATCTTCCTTATAGCTCTTTTGCTTCATTTTATCAATTTATCGATTAAATAAATAACAAAGGCAAGTTTCAAAGTCAGAGGCTACTTTAATCACAGAATTTTGAAAATTAATGGAAACTTTTCTAGAGATGATGAGATGTGGCAGGATGTGCAGGGATGTGGAGGGATGTGGAGGGATGTAAAGGGATGTGAAGGGATCTTATGGGATGTGGAGAGATGTTAAGAGATGTTAAGGGATGTAGAGGGATCTGGATGGATGTGAAAGGATGTGGAGGGTTGTGAGGTGATGTGGAGGGATGTGTAGAAATGTGAAGTGTAGTGAAGGGATGTGAAGGGATTTGTAGGGATGTGAAGCAATGTGGATGGATGTGAAGGGATGTGGAGGGATGTGAAAGGATGTGAGGTGATGTGGAGGGATATGAACGGATGTGGAGGAATGTGAGGAGATGTGGAGGGATGTGCAGGGATGTGAAGCAATGTGGATGGATGTAAAGGGATGTGTGTAAAATGAAGCTTGTGCGAATGAGTTGGCAGCTTGTTTTCGTAAGAAAACAAAAGAGAAATTAGTATTTTTTCTAACTAATAAAATAGTGAAATTTTATTTCTATCTTAACTGATTTAAAAAGCTGATAAACTTTGTTATGAAGTACTACAACAAATTGCTAAATTACATTATTCGACTATTTTGAAGTAAATAATATTTAGGCTTGGAAGATTATATGTTAAATCGACTTATAAGATTAATGTGTATGATACAAAGATTATATATACTATAGTATATATATGTAATCTTTGGTATATGATAACTATTTAGAATAAAATATATGGTATAAAAATAAACCAACAATGAAACATACGATATTAAAACATACCAAAAATAAAATATGTTTTTTAAGATTTAGTGGTAGAATATTGGTTTTTAACAAACCAAAATATGCAGAATTTTGTCGTCGTAAAAATATATAAGTTTATGAAAATGATGTCATGTACCAACTCTATGGCAGCTTGTTTCTTGTTATTATAGCCGTATCACAATACAATTTTATCGTGTTGAATATTTATCTTGAGGACTGAAATGACTTCTAAAGGATTGATTAAGCAATTATAAGATGTATGAGACAAAGTTGCGTTTTAAGCAGAAGTAGAAGTCACTCTTATTATACTCTGTACGATCAATCCTTTAGAAGTTATTCCAATCCTCAAGATAATTATCTTGAGGTTTTATCTTGAGGATTTATCTTGAAGATTGGAATAACTTCTAAAGAAAAAATTGTATAGAGTGAGTTGTACTTCTGCTTAGGACGCAACTTTGTCTAGTACATCTTATAATTGCTTGATCAACTCTTTAGAAGTTATTTCAATCCTCAAGATAAATATTGAGCGCGATAAAATTGTATTGTGATACGTGTGAATTCATAGCAACTAAAATCAACCGTATAGGCTTGACTTGAGAGCTTTATTACATATGTCAAATTTGCTCCTCCAATTGGTCATTTAAGAAAGCTTGCATGCAAGCTCTCAAAACGGTCGTCACGTTAGTGTGAATTCATAGCAACTAAAAACGACCGTAACGTGACGGCCGTTTTAAGAGCTTGACTTGAAAGCTTCATTACATATGGCAAATTCGCTCCTCCAATTGGTCATTTAAGAAAACTTGCATGCAAGCTCTCTAAACGGCCATCACGTTACGGTCGTTTTTAGTTGCTATGAATTCACATATACGTCTATTACTGCCGCTACAAATCGAAACGTCTTAATTACCTACATCAAACTTGCCAAACGTTATTCAAGCTTATGCATTATACCATAAAGACTTTTAATACTTTTCGATTTGTAGCGCTCGACAGATTAAAAAATAATAGTTTTTGGTATATTTTTATAACACATTTCATTTTTGGTATTTTTTTGTAACCCATCTCCTTTTAGGTATATTTTTATACCATCCTGGTTAAAAATTTATACTTCACGTGACTTCATTTTACTTTATGCTACTTTTTAAATACTTCACAGTTACTTTAAGAATGTGAAGTATTTTGTAGTAGCTCAATCTTAAAATATTTCTTCCAGTTTTTAAGTAATGCGAAGTCAAAAAGTGAAGTATGCAATTTTATAAATTATTACATCACAGTTAAGATATAGTGAAGTAATATAACGTAAATCATTCCATTTTTGAAGTAATATGAAGTTTAATGCGATATAATATAAGTATCTTGAAATAACACACAGTACAGACGTTGAAATAAATTAAGAGAATGATATGGTCTTCGCACTTTACATGTTTATATGTTTTATTCCACTCGCTCTTCTGCATTTTATTCTCTTGATTTTTTGCATTATTATTTCATTAAAATGGAAAATAAATTTGAACAGAATAATTCAATATAATGGAAATATTAATTTTTTTAAAACGTTTCTCTGCTATAATAGTATAAAACTTTTACCATTTACTTCTTAAGAATTGAGGTCATTCTATTACGAACAATTACTTTTTTTGGAGATGAAGATGAGGAAAATCTCTATTGCTAAAATTAACATTAAATTGAACTTCTCGTGGAATGCCTCTAATAACCATCGATATCAATATATATATTATCGGATTGATATCAAAAAAGACGTTCCATATCAATTTTAGATACAAATTTAGATATCGACTGGATATCAAGTCACGATATTGAACAGATATCAAGTTTAGTGAAAAAAATAATTATAATTTATTTTATTTCTGTTTAGTGGTCACCAGCACCACTCATCCAAGTATTAACACCAATGCTTTGCAACTTAACTTCAACGATCGATTGCAATTGTCTGTTTCACTGTGCATCTAATCCTTTAGAAATTATAGTTTACAAATCGTATTTTTATGCTTATTCTTTTTATTATGTTTTTCATTTTTGAAAAAAATCAAGTAACTATTGGTGTTCGATTTTTGGAAATCCGCGTAAATTTGCCCCCTTTTTTTCAAAAATTAAATCGTGGCAGTTTGTTTTTTAAAATAAATCATTTGATTCTTTCAAATAATTAAGTTTTATTATTGTAAGGAGTTAAATAAGTTTTTAATTTTAATCTCAAATTGTGGACTCAAACCAATAATTTCTAAAGGATTAGATAGCCATAGCACGATGCGCTTAGCGAGACACACAATCGATCGTTGAAGTTAAGTTGCAAAACATTGAATAAGTACTTGGATAGGTGGGTGCCGCTAAACAGAAATAAAATAAATCATAATATTTTTTTCAATAAATTTGATATCGGAGCTATATCGGGACATAATATCGAATTCGATGCCTATTTAATAAGTACTTGAGAAGAATTATATATATTTATATATATTTCATAACTAAAATTATTATCGAACATCTTTTTCGATATCAATCCGATACTGTGTATTGATATTGATGGTTATTAGGAGAGCTCAATTCTTAAGAAGTAAACACAAGTTTTCTACTATCATTATAGCAGGGAAAGATGTAAAAAAAAGTAATTATATATAGTATTCTTATTATATTAAATACTACTTATAGTTATCACATTATTTTCATTATTTTAGAATAGTTCAAATATAATTATATAAAAAAACGAAAGAAAATATTTAAATTAGATATGAATCTGCTTCATTTTCATATTTTGTACAGCTTGTAGACAGAGTCGTGCCTACTATGAGGCTTGTGAAGGCTTAGCCAATTCTAGAATTATTAGAGCCAGCTCAAGGAAAAGCAAATAGTAAATCTTTAAAGTTTTCCAAAATACGATTTGCATATAGCGCGGCTTATGTGTATGTCTTTGGCAGTGTTCGTCCAGATGATTTTGAATAAAGATCGCAAATGAACAGTTTTTTTCATATATATTGGAAATTACTGAAATGTTTTTTGCAGAAAATTATTAAGTAATTACAGATTAATTACTTAATTATTAGTTAATTTGATCTGGACGAACACTGCTGGTCTTTGGTATATTTTAATACCATATTTTCTATTTGATATATTTTTATACCATAAATTTTTTTCAAGACTTTGGTATAGGTATCGATTTACTCTATAATAGTTTTAAGGACTATTACTCATAACTTTCGTAATTTATTATTTATTCTGATTTCCCAACCCTAAGTTTGTAGAATCTGATGAATATTTTTTGAATGATATAAGTTTAATGAAGGGACATAACAACTGAACTATGTTTACTATCAAAGTATTATATGATATGAATTAAAATTGTAGGTACTTACAAGAAAACACATATTTTATTTAAGCCACTAATAAATTAATTACATTAATTTTAGGCATACATTAAATGATCGCCTGAAAAAACAGAGTACCGCTTGATAAACAAAAAATGATTGCTTGAAAACACCGCCTAAAATACAGAAATTGATCGCTTAAAAAAAAAAAATCCTATTAATGTATATTTTAAAACGAAAAACTGGTATTTTTTCCTCATTTTGACAAAGAGGCCCTAGCGGGAGAACTAATTAATATATAAAAAAAAAAAAATTTCAGTAAATTGACCATGGTAAAGAGAGAATTGTCCTCTCGGAGGAGATAAGTTTTGTATTTTAGGCGGTACTTTTGTTTTTGAGACGATCAAATAATAATATCCGTTAATTTTATACATTACAGATGCCTACAAATAATCTCGAAATCATATACTAAAGTTACCATTCAATTTATTTACGTGTACCTTTAGTCGATTGTCTCGTGCGATTTTGCGGTGGTACACAAGTTGATGCCTTAAAATGATTTCGCCAAGTGACTATTACAAAGATAAAACGAACTTAACTCTTTTAAGCTGAAACATATGTGATTGCAATTATTATAAGAAAATTAGAAACAAATTTTATGAATAAAACCTTTAATACAAGAAGATTAATATTCAAAAAAGAGAACTAAAAGATTTCGCCAAAATTAGAAACAAAAGGTACGTATTTTATACTTTCATATATAATAATATAATTTTTATTTTTTAGCTTATATGTTTTACATATTTAGGAAAATTGGACTGCATTTGTTTATGTTATATATTATTGGCTTATCATAAAAAAAAATTATCTGCAAAGAAACACATTAAAAAAAACGCAAATGTTTTTATTCTATTAATTAATACCTGAGTTAAAAAAATTATATTATTTAAATTATTATTAATCAGCCGATTATATCTTATACTAGCGAAAGACGAGCGAGATATTTGGGAATATTGAAAGTGGATTAAGCGCGAAGTTAAGTGACCAATTTTGATTATGTTTACGCAAATATGGTTTATTTGATATCAAATGAATGTAAATATAACTTATGTGACGAACAAAATTAAAAATCTGAATGCATTTCGCTTAATCCACTTTTGTTAATATATAAAATATTATATTGTTTGTCTGTTGCTAACATTACCTATTTTTGGATAACCTTATATATATATATTTATTATGAAAATGACTATAAATCTTAAACAATGTTTTAATTTTACATTTAAATAACCTATAGTTTATTGTTTATTAAGAATACAAATATATAAGTAAATATAGTAAGCATAAATAAATTTTCTGAAATAAACATTACAATTTGGCTTCGATAATTATATAGAAAATCAAATATAAATTAATTTTCTGACAAGTTTTGGAATTGAATCTTAAATTAAATTATTTATTATCACTCTAATCGAAATCCTCGTTCATCTGCTACCCATTTCACTTTAACCGGAACACCTTCTGGTGATGTATATTCATAGCTGCCGAATTTTGTCACCACAATATTCCATCCATTTCCGGGTGTAATAAGTTTTCCCTGTTCACTGACTTTTGTGCCATCTGATAGAGTAAATTCATTAATGTATTGATTTTGGTCCCCGCTGTCATGTTGATGTGATATAATAGCTTTTGTTGATGTTGGTAAAATTTGTGGTACATACGGAACATGATTAAATTGTGGTAAACGTAAATCGATGTTATGAAATAGTGGAGGTGATTGTGTTAACGATGGTGCTGGTGCGAATATTGCAGGTTTTGGAAGTATTTGAAACTGTTCATCGGGAATTTGAGCATCAAATGATGGACTATTTAAGCCATATTGTTCTACAGGTTTTATTGGCGCACCATATTTTACAAAACCATTGTCCCTGGTTAATTTTGTATGTTGATTGTAATGTGCATTTAAATCTAATTCATGTTTATACTCAAAGGTCTGCGTGGCTGAACTTATTCTATGTAAACCGTTAGTGAATTCAGAGTTCACAATATCATCTTGAATGTGATGTGGTTGATTAGGTTTTCTTGTTGTAACGCTTATTCTATTTGACAATTGTATGTGTCTTTGAAGCTCTGCATGTGTACCAAATGTATTAATATTAGCACCAATTTGAAATTCATGGTGGGACAAAATCGGTAACAAAAGCTCCGTTGAGGGTGAAACAGATGTAAATAAATTTAGAGCACTCTTTTGTAATACACCAGATTGTACGTTGCCTACAGGTGGAGTTACAACGGTCAGTGGAGACGGACTAAAAACGGTAGCAATCGGTGCTGTTGGTATCAACAGCTCAGATGGCAAATGGATAACATCTTGTAATGTAAAACTCACAGATGCAAAAAATATGAACTGTAAATAAAAAAAAAACAAACAAAAATATAATTGTAATAAATATAATTAGTTTTCGAAATAATAAAAGACATACCAATTTAATTTTCATTGTGGTTATTGTGGTAGTTTGAACAAAATGATTTTAAATTTTTAGTAAAACAAAGTATTTATACTTTTTTTTTTGTCAATTGTATGTTATTTAATAGAAAACTAGAACAATGACATTGAAATCATCCAGTTTATGTAATAAACTAAAAAAAAAATTATTGGTCGTTACTTAAACAATAAACATGAAAATTAAATATTTGTTTATTTATTTAAGCGTGCCTTTAGGGCAGGTTATTTCATTAAATAATAAATGACCTTATTTCCTAGGGAAAATAGTTTACATATTTCAGGCAGAAGGTGCTTCTTTAGTGCAAACGGTTTTAGTATAACAAAAAAATTGTCTTTAATCACATTATGATTTAATTAGTATTTAATATTATATTTTTTCATTTTGTTGAATATTTCCATAATTTATTGAAAAAGTGTTATTTTAAATAATCGATTAATTTTAAATGTTTAAATTCTGAGAAATATATTAATTATAAATTATATATACGTGAGAGAGGTGTAATGATCCGCTTTCTGTTCAAATCAACATGTGCGATAGCGTTGCATTATAGCTAATCGTCGTAATTGGTACGGTTGTGTTTACGCTAAGATCAAATTTTAAAGTTTTATTTTATTATTTTCTTGTGTTTCATTATTGTTTAATTGATTTTACTTTTTGTCATCATCACAATCAATTGAATTCAAAATGTGTACACGATGGAGTATTTATTGATTAATAACATGAATGACATAATCATTAAAAAAATAAAAAAGTATTTTGTCTTCATTTCCAAAATATACAATCAATATGAAAACATTTACACTACGTTTTCACTATCTGAATTTTGTTCGATTACAAAAATACGTAATTGGTAATAAATCGATGATATAATTAAAATATTTACCATAGATGGTTTAATTAGGACTAATGAGCACTATAAACAATATGATTAGGATTTTCATTATTTAATTGATTTATTGGCAATTATTATATTTACTAACCGACCAAAAATTGGATACTGAAGACATAGAGGTTCCAGTGTTCAATTCAAATTAATACACAATTAATATAAAGTGATATTTCGTTAAATTGAAATCATTTATCATCATTTTATAGTTATATGAGTTAAAATTATTCTTCATCGCCGAAAAATTGAATTTTTGTATACTTTCAGGTTCAACGATAATTTTTTTTGGAATATAATTTATTGCAAATAAATTTGTGATTTAATGCTTATTTAGGCAAACCAAGACATTTAGGCAAACCAAGAAATTTAAACAAAGGCTATTTAGAGATTAATAAATATAATTTTCATGTTCCTGAAAATTTTTATTATTACAATATTACAAACAACTTTTAAATGAATACCGGCTCTTTACCGATGAAAGATTTAATTTAAGTATTTTTTTAATTAATTCAAAATATTTTTTTTCACCATTTTAATTTTCCACATTTTTTATTTTCGATAATTACGTATTATTATGCTTTTATTGATGATTACCGTAAGTTCCTCAATGTTCAAAGGTTTTCTCAAGGCATAATGAAGGGAGATAAAAAAAAACAAACACTATTTACTTAATTATTGGTTAGATGAAATAAAATTTATGTTTACATATAATTTGAGTTTGCCGAGAAAAAAAAATAAGATAGCAAATGTTCCTCAGTGTTCCATTCGCAAATAAATAACAAGCAAACAGAATTTAGAAGAAACCTACTTTAGATAAAGTGTTTAATCCAATACAATAGGCGTCGTCGAGCAATGATTTTAAACTAAGTTTAAGGTAACTTTTATGTCAAAATTCATTGGTCTTTTGACATAAACGTTACTTATTAAAGTACTCTAAAGTAACCAAAATTCATTGCTCGAAGACGCTTAATCTATTTGAAAGTCATATGTAGATACATATTATTAACTGCTTATAGCCGTATCACACTACAATTTTATCGTGTTGAATATTTATCTTGAGGATTGAAATAACTTCTAAAGGGTTGATCAAGCAATTATAAGACATATGAGACAAAGTTGCGTCTTAAGCAGAAGTACAATCCTCAAGATAATTATCTTGAGATTTTATCTTGAGGTTTTATCTTGAGGATTTATCTTGAAGAATTGGAATAACTTCTAAAGGATTGATCGTACAGAAAAATTGTACAAGAGTGACTTGTACTTCTGCTTAATACGCAACTTTGTCTCATACATTTTATACTTGCTTGATCAACCCTTTAGAAGTTATTTGAATCCTCAAGATATATATTCAACACGATAAAATTGTATTGTGATACGGCTATTATACAAATACATGGGAACACAATATACTTAGACTTACTTATTTACAGTGTGTTGGCTGTTCTTATGCTCTATCGAGGACATAAACCATAAAATTTTCAATTGCTACGTTAGATGGCTAAATATTTGTATATTAAAGTAGGTATATAATATTTCTTTAAAAGAGGAATGAATGAAATATAAATTTCACATAAATTAAATTTGAAAAATTTATATTTAGTGGACAATCAGTCGTCGATAGAAAATTATAATATCTTTTTTTTTCATTTCGAATAATACTCGCATTTTAGTTAATATAATGTTACATAAGTATTAGTTAAGTACTTACTTACGAGTTGGATTTTTTTTTTTAGAATATTTTTATTATATACGTTGTCATAACGACCATGGAAAGTAAACAAAGAAATGAACACAATGAGTAAATGTATAAGTTATAAAAGAATAAAATATTAATTTGAATTTAGATTAATTTAAGAAAGAGTGGTAATAATTAGTTGGCTCAAATGGCACGTCCTAATTTTCAAATGATACTGGAATCAGAAGAGAGTAACAAAAGTAATTTAATGTTCGTGTCACTTTATCAAATGGATGAATTAGTAAGTGTGCATTTTCCTACAGTATTTTATTGATTACTTATTTACTTTTTTGTGCTTCTGGATTTCTTACAATTTTTCAATATCGGTGTATTTGTGTCTTAAACTAGATCCATACCAATCCAATTTTCAAATTGTTTTATTAAAAAAAGAAAATTCAAACATTTAATTACAGATGGAAAAACTAAAATTCCTAAATTATGAGCGTTTGTTGCTGAAGGAACTGAAAATGAAACCATTAAGCCGATATTATTTTATAAAACCAGTTAATTCAGGAGAACAATTTTTTGTGTTTGCATCAGTGTGCGCTTTTTGTGTACGCAAAATGGGTAAGGAATTTGAGCAACCAGAGGAATTCCATGATCCCACTGTCATAATTGCAAATATTGTAAAAGTTTTACAAGAACTGGTAAGACCATATATGCTAATGTTAATAGAAAAAAAAACGATAGATTTTACTCTTTAAATTAATTTGACACAGGACATTTCAACTGACTTTCCAACAAATAAATTAATGCAAGGAGCCGGCTTTATATGCTATTATGTTTTAGATTGTTTAACTACCCAAGCAATAAAAGTAAATCGATCACAGTTACCGCGTCCAGAAATTCAAACTGAAGAAGATATTGCACCGGAAATACTTGAAAATACAAATGAAATAATATTAGAAAAAGTCGAAGAAGAACAAATGGCTTTATTCAATGCCGATAATGATGATGATAACGATGAAGATGATGATGGACGCTTTGATTTAAATTTTAAAGGAAATAGTCGAATTCGAGATGTGTTACTACCATCGACAGTAGCAATAAAAAATTCAGAGAATAGCAATTTAATTGATAGCGAGGGTTGGAGGTAAAACGATGCAAATGCTACACATATACTTAAGTTTGAATAATAAAATTATTTCTATTTTATTTTATGTATAGATTGGAGCTAGAAAGAGCATTGCCACAATTAAAAATAGTCGTTAAACCGGATCCAAGGGATTGGCGTGCCCGATGGGAGCAAATGAAACAATTTCATGAGAATATTAATTCGGTAATTATTCTATGATCTTAATAATAATAAAAATAATAAGATATGAGTAAAAGTAACCGCATATATAGCTTTATTATTAATTTTCCATATTATAGATGGCCGATGATACACAATCACACTTAAAAAGTTTAATGAATGATATAACATTTGCAATGGATAAAATTGAAAGTCGAGAAAAACATTTAAATATTGACTTTAAACCAATAATTGCACAATATAAAAATGTTTCCATAGATTATTCACAATTAGAATCAACAATAAAACAAACCAAAAATGAAACCAACGAATTAGAACACGAATTTGGTATATTGTTACATGAATACGAAACGGTTAAAGCACAAATGGAACAACGGGGTACAACAATGTCGGATGGTAGCCCATTCATAAATTTAAAAAAAACTATTACACGAATTAAAGAGGAAATTATACAAATGGATTTAGAAATTGGTGTCATGCAACATTCTATCGATCAGGATATATTAAAACGAAATGCATTGTTTGCGCAAATTAAAAATTAAAACTTTCGTAATATATAATTGCATAATATTTTTTTTTTAATGTTCATTTGTTTAATGTAACTATTAGCTTACAAACAGGTGAGCATCCATTTTAAAATCAATTATACGAATCTGTGGAAAGATTTTCATTTTTTATTTATTCGAAATTTGAATGTGGCCCGAGCCAGTAATCAGTTTTCAGGATATTTTGAGATGCTTTACTTTTGAATTGATTTATCCAAGATATTGTATAACTAACTGTCAACTCTAATTATTTATCTTATGCCTCACCTAAAATATTTCTATTTTAAATACAATCTACTACGATTTAATATAATTAACTATAAGACTAATTATATACTAGAAAAGTGAAAACTGGTTTTATTTCAAAATTATACTTACACAATATACATACAAGTTATTCAATTTATTTCCTATAACTTCAATTTATTTTTGGTTGAAGTGCATTTGCACGTACAGATTAGAATTGTGCTTTAATAGAATGAATCATAAAAAATATATCTATATATGAACATAAATACAAAAAGGGACTTACGGTCAATATTTGATCGAAAGATTACAATTAAAAACCTTGACTCGAAATACTTTGAGAAGGCCATTTAAACACCGCATATTACAAATATTTAATTTATTTACAATTGTTTGAATATCAGATTGTTAATCGATTGCAAATTCTTATTAATTAAAAGAAAAAAGAAAAGCCGATAGTTTATGAACTATTAATTTTTTTTTATTTTTTTTTTTAGCATTCTAACGAAAGCTTTTGGCATTAGCGACACTTTTGTTTAATTAATTTAATTGAATGTTGAAACTATTGGGGTTTAATATAATTAATTATAAAATAAATTATTTATGTAGACGATTTAATTTTATTTCTAAATCATTACTTATGCATAATGTTGATAATTGGTTGGGATAACGTTTTGTTCTACATAACTTACTTACCTATTAAATTAATCTTCTTAAAAGGGAATAAATAAAAATATACAACAACCGATTTTTTGTTTTTTTTTTAATAATATAAATAAATTACTAAACTTTAATTAATCTTTTTTGTTTCTGTCATTTTTTTGCTCTTAGAACTATATGCTTTCTTAAAGAAATCATAGAACATATAAAATATTAAACCAACATTTGGTGCATAGACGGCTATTAACAATTTTGGAACATCACAGTCTTTTGCAATACCAACCACACATTGGGCTAATATGATTGTAAATTGAATCTGCAAATAAATTAAAAAAAAGAAAAAACAAATTTTTAATTGTAAATTTCATTGCCATTATTTTTATGTTTAAATAGAATTACCATTTGTATCATTGTAATACTTTTCTTAACACGTTCCAATTTTTGTTGCATAGCTGGTCCAAATAATGCAGCAAAATAGTAACTATACATAATTACATGGACAAATGAATTTAACACAATTGAAAATAAAATCATGCCACCTAAGCGTAATTTAAAAAAAAAAATATTATAATTTCTAAACAATTATTCTTCAAATTACGTAATTATATTACGCTAAAAATAATACGAACCTCCTGTATATTTAACCATGACCCAACTTAATATAGCCGTGCTAGTATGATGATAGACATGTAATTTGGATACTTGGTTTTGTTTTTTACGCATAACAAAAAATACTGTTTCAACTAATTCCAGTAATTTCAATAAAAATGTGTGATACGAATATGTTAAAATTGCCATTGATTTTCGATTCGTCTGATAGTCGACACTTTGGCATTTCCAAAATTTAACAATACCAAATTCATTTGATAGAATGCCACTGATCAGATAGCAACAGGCAGCTACTTGTGCTAAATTGTAAATTGCTAAAAGCCATTTAATATTATATGGTTTTCGTTTGTCCATGTAACTAAAAAATTTAAAATAAAAGAGAAAAATTAAATTAAAAATTATTTTGGTAAATTTTGATTTAAGAAAAAAAAATCCAATTCGAGAGGAAAAATATGAAATTTATACAAATACAAAAAAAAAATCAAGTATAAAGTTTATTGGCTTATTCAGAAATGTGAAAAAACAAGTTTTTTTTTCTCGCACTTTACACTCATTTGCAAAGTGCAATCGCAAGTGTGGTCATGAGTACATTTCGTTTGACACTATAAATTTGAATGTTTAAGTGCAAATAGGGTGATAAGGGTAACGTTTAGAAAGCATTTCGAAAAATGAATGGTGAAAATAAATTGCGAACAAGGTAGAGGTTTCGGAAACGTCCTACAAATTACTAAATTTATGTATATGAAATTTATTATTGTAATCCAAATTATAACTTCATTGAATTCAGTCTAATTCTAAAAGAGAGTGATGATAAATGTAAGAGAACGAAAGTTATAGCGTGTGGAGCAATGTTTGGTTAAAATATCAATTAAATAAGAACGAATTTCCATTCCATTTTGACAATGTTTGAAAAATATTCTCGAGCTTTTGTTTCTCGGTTTGATTTTTTTTTCTTTGATTGTCTACTATTTATAAACTAACAATTAGTATCAAAGTTCCTCGGTAAAATTATATATGCTTTTTTTTAACCTACAATATTTGTTCTTAAGCGCGAAATAGACCACAATAAAAATTCATTATCGCATCAATCAAAAAGAAAACATTATCTGTAATTTATTTGAGTTTATCCTGATTAATATTTCAGATGTTTTGTTTTTTTTTCTATCTTAAGTTTTGTCTACGAGTTTTTACATTTCGTAACCCTACAGAATTCGACTGGTTTAAAAAAACAACAATAACATCACAATAGTAATTGCGTTGATAAAAATGATAAATATTGAGATGGTACGTGAATTGAAAATTAATTAAAATTATATTAAATCTGAATATTATTTTACGATAAATTAAATATTTTATATTTTGAAGTGATAAAAAAAATACTGAAATTTTATCGTCATTTTGTTTGAAGAATAAATATATCGCACTGCGCAAATTTAAAATGAGTTAAATTTACGCTAGTCACACAAATAATTCTTAAATCAACGATTCACCATTTCTTGAAACTATCAACACATTTTTAACGCCTTTGATAAAGCAAAATTGCAAAAATAAAAAAAAAAAAAACACCAGCAAATACTTTACCATCTGATTGTTTTTTTTCTTTATATTACAAAAAAAAAAAAAAAAAAAAATAATAATAATAATGGAAGTAAATGTTAATATTAATACAATACATAATTATAAATGAAATGCGCAATTCATAAAAAGCAAACAATTTGTTTTTTTCAAATTATTAAGTAAGTAATGAAATGTAGTAAAAATTGCCCCGTTTGCCAACGACCTATTTACATTTATTTAGTAGAATTCTGGCTGCATGTCTACAAATTAAAGTACAATTTGTGTAAAACTGCAATTGTTGCAAATTTGATTTTCTTCATTGTTCTGTTTAAAAAATTATCGAAAACATTCAATATGACGACTAGTTTGCATTATAGTTATTATTTATTAGAAACGTCGATTAACTAAACTAAATTTATTTTGATTGTAAATTGCTTGATTTTACTATACGTTATGGTGATGGTATTTTAACCGAAAAGAAAGATAACAACATTGTAATTTGATAAAATACAATTGAAATACCGGCAAAACTTGCTTTGCAACATATTTATTTATATATAGAATATATTTATATTCATATTTAACTAATCACCACCAATGAAACAAATTTTAATTTTCAAATGCACAATAATTATTACGCATTATACACATTTGATAGTTGATTTTATTTTAAATCTGTTTTGAATTCATACAGATATAAAAACGTGAATCAGATCCTAATAATCCCAATAAGTGTAAAATTGATGATTGAAAATTAGACAAAATTTATATTAAGTAAAATTTAATCAAAAAAATTACTTACGATGGTCCCCATCGATATATTACAATAAAATATGTAGCTAGTATGCACATCAGTGCAACTGGGCTTTCCATTAATGGCCAATTTTCGACACGTTTATCTATAAATTAAAAGAAAAATACTTTCTTTAATCACTCGTAATTTTTTTTTTTTTTTGTTCATTTAGAACCCGAACACAACTTCAATATAGAAAATATCAAAAAAAATATTGTATTTCTAAAATCACCTCCAATACGTAGAAAATCACTGCTACTGATTGTTTCCATTTTGATTTAATTGATTTATTAAAAAATAGTTCTTCACAAAATTCAAATATAAAAAAAACGGACAAAAAAAAATGTATCTTGTTTCGCGTTTCAAATGAAAAAGCAATCACCACATAATTCAAACACCAGTTGATTCAAATATTTAGTATTTACACTTAGTTGACACCGAGTTTTTGTAATTTGGCGTGTTTTATATTTTTTAAACTGTGTGTCTATCGACAGTTAAGCATAAACTGACAGTCAGTACTTCATTACTGCAATCTTTTTAATTTTGATTTTATGTTTATTTTTTTCTTTTGGTCTTTTTTTTTTTTCTTTCAAATATGTGTCGAATTATATTTAAATAATATACTTATGGTATTTCCATCATTACCAATATATTAACTGGATGGATAAGTATTAGGTGTGTTGATTGATGAACTTTATGGTTTTACACCATAAGTGTATGCGTCATGAGTGTGAATGTATTTATTATATATATAATATATATATATATTGTGTCAATATGTATTTAACAAAACATTGTAATATTCAATTGCAGTCGTGAATGTATATACACTTGAAACATATTTGCTACCGCTAACGTCATTAAACAACAAAATTGTTTATAATTTAATTATTATTAACAATATATATTTTCCGTGTATTTCATGTTTCTTACATTTTTATATATTTTATATATTATATATATATATATATATATTAGTAAATTGTCAATATTTATTTTTAACCGTCATTTATTTTAAATTCATTTTATAAATACACTAAATGAATTAAAACACTCAAAATATTATATTTACGCAGGGCCGTGAAGGTTTTCACCAAAATCTAGAATGAATAGGAAAAAAGGCTGATATTAAAAACCAGAAAAACTTCGCAAATGGGAATTATGGTGTAGGATATGCAAAAAAAAAAATTAATATATATAATTTGTTATTAAATAATTAATGTAATGGTTGTGATCAGCTTCTTTTTGTGAACATACAAATTTTATCGTGAAATTATTTAACTTTAATTTTTTTCATTTTTTATTTTTGTAGTGAATCGTTGAAATATATGATAATTAATACCGTCTAAATAGTTATTCATCATTTTTCTATTGATTTTGATTGCAATATATAATCATGTGAAATTTCAATGATATTATGGATACATCATTTGGAACTTATTATTAATTTTACCGGTATCATCGCAGAAAACGCGCAGAAACTATTTAAAACCATGAATTCCAATCAGATGACAATCTAAAGAAATTTTTTGATAAAATTTCAAAATTATACTCCTTTTTCATAGCGATGCAGCAATTCGAACATTTTTTGATACGTATCAATAGTAAATTATTCATAATTGCTATGCACAAAAACTAAATGATGGAACAAATTTAGTTAAATTCAATTAAATGAATATGTGCATAATTAAAATGTTGGGTTTTTTTTTCCGATATTTTCTATAAATTTCCATAAATTCTAAATGTATTCACTTATTCAAAAGTACCGAATCCATCAAAATAATAAAATAATGAAATAAAAAAAAAGAGCTATACAGAAAATAAAACATAGCACGCACAATATCCAATGCACATACACAAATGTATAATAATAATATAAAAAAAAAAAAACAAAAATATAGTGAATGTATATGCGATCAATATACGTAAATCGAATTTAGGCAGACGCAACAATTATTTAATATAAGCACGTGTTTGAACTTATTAATAAATAATATATATTAAACCTTGACCATGCATGCCTGGCCATTCAGTTTAGAGATGCATGGAATATAGCTTGAAAGTCGACAATATTATTACATTGGAGAATGCAATCTAAAGTTTTTTTTTGTTGTCGTCGAGGGATTTACCAACAGATTTTATTGCGTATAGTGTGTTCATATAAATTATTGTTGCTTATAAATAATATTTAAAACGCAAAACTAGGTTATTGAATATAAAATGTTTCTCTTTTGAGAAATTTTGTTGTGTAAATTAATGAAATTCTGTTTATTTTGAAATATTTACAATAATTAGAAAATAATCACAAAATTCAACGCGCTTTAAATTTATTTTTAATTTTAGCCTTGAATAAAAATGTTTAAAATATATACATATTTTATTGTTTTTTTATTGGTAGCTAATTTACAAAAAAAAATAATTAGAATTCGCCTACATGACAAATTTAATAAAATATAGGCTAAACGCTTTCCCCATCATTTTATGAAGATATAATAATTTATCTATTCTGTATAGAATGGCAATATGCAATTTGAGTTATGATTACAGAAGTGATTTTTTTTAAATTTTTTTAATCAGAAATTTTGGTTATTGTAATAATAATTAAATTGCTATAATTTATTCAGTTGTCAAATTTAAATGCATTTAGAATTAAATATCAAAGTTATTAATTTGTATTTGATATATAAATTTTATAAAAATAGTAGATGTTTGATTTTAACGAGATGGAAACTGCACTGAATTGTCGATTTCTTAATATACAAATAGTAAGAAAAAATGAATTATTATTCCAAATATAAAATTAATAAAAATTGCCATACAAATAATTTGAGAATTGAATGAATATTAGTAAATATTGGTAAATTTAGCGAGACATGTAAAAATAAATATTAGAAGCATATTTGTGGAGGCACGCTTTTAATATTTTTTAAATTCTATACAGTAACATATATATATTTTTAGGAGAAAAATGAAAAAAGAAAAAAGAAATCATATCAAAATAATATAAAAAATGTCCACTGCTTCGATGTCCAATATATTGGATATGTCCTACATGATTTAATCTATAAACCAGGGTATAAAATAAGAAAAAATCATTACTGCAAATCCTGGAGAAGCCGGAGGTGATTTTTGTTTTTCATTTACTAAGCCTAATTTGCTTTGAAATTGACCACTAAATTATATAACATGTAGATGTACTAATAATAGTTTCTATATTGTTGTAAGTAAAAGGTCAATGGCAAGATAAATAATAATAATATAACTTCATATAATAAGTATGTCATCAATCGTAATAACATAAATAACATAATTTAATTTGTTATTGATAATCAAAATTTGAATTGTTTTGAAGCTGTCA